>JAJOOO010031886.1:0-12642 GCA_029582685.1 Solanum piurae
TAGAAATACATGATATCTAAATATTCAAAATTAAAATAATGTATTCTTATATGTTACTCTATATTATTAAAATTGTTATATTAATAATTAAGAAACTTGAGGAACATAATAATGGTGTGTGAGGTTGTGTTGAAATTGTTATATTATTAATTAAGAAACTTGAGGAACATAATAATGGTGTGTGAGGTTGTGTTTTGCTCTCAAAACAAAACAAAAAATGTTGTGCACTTAGTGGGATTCGAACCTACGCACCTGGAGTAGAAATGAACACGCTTAACCACTCTGCCACGGAAGAACTAATGTCAAGGTTGTTCAACATTAATTATTTATCCCTTAAATCCAGAATCTGACCTCTTTATATGATGTAATTTTTCGGCGAAGGGTATTCAGCTGACCACCCTTGGATGGCTGTAGCTCCGCCCCTGTTGGTAATTACATTGATGAAAGGTGAAACGGAGGTGGGGAGTCAGCATCTCAAGAATTATTAATGTCCAAGTGAGGGAGTCGTGGGTTGTAATGGCAAGAAGTGGGGCTAGTGTACGTGTTGTAAGTGCTTAAGGGGATTTCACCTTGGAGAAAGGGATTGTGTTGAAGGGTCAGGAAGCGTGACGTAATGTACCATGTGGCCATGGCTGGGTAATATGTAGAGGAAGTAAGTGTTGACGTAATTGGTTAGTTGGAAGGCTCGTAGTTGTACATGGGGATTTGCTATGTGTTAGAATGGTTAGGCTATGATAAAGAACCTAGTGAGTAGGTTGACCGGTGTGGGTTAGTAGTTAGAGTGCTAGTGTGATCCGTCGGTAACTTGAGAGAGGGAAGGTGGAGAAGCGAGTGGTTTTAATTCATGATCTTACTAGTTGTTTTCTTATGTTATATGGTGGGCATCGGGTTGACCGATGATGCCTACCAGTACGTGTGGTTTGTACTGATACTACTCTTGCTATGTCTTTCTGACATAGTTTGGATGCAGGTCGGTGATGTTTACTTAGGTGAAGATGAAGAATTCTCCAGCAACTGCTACTTTTCATTCCGCATGGTGGAAGCTGTGTCTTTTACTTATTATGTCCAGTTTGTACTCTTAGTAGCTCTTGTACCTATTTAGACTAGATACTTGGGGGTGTTAATTACTTTCCAAGTTTTAACCGAAATTGTTTAAAAGTTCTTATTTATGAAACCCGGTTATTTCTTTTATCTTCATTTTTCTTTACTTTTTCCGCATGTTTTAACTATTATGATATGAGGGTTCTCCTACTTAGGTGTTAGAGTAGGTTCCCACACAGCCCGGTGGGTTGAGATGTGACAAATTAGTATTAGAGTCCAAGTTACCAGTCTCCCAGTACAAGAGAAAACTGTGGACTAGACTCATGTGGATTGGTATGTTGACGTCCACATCTAATCTTCAGGAAGGTATGAAGCATTCTAGGAAGCTGTCTCGTCCCTTTCTCTCCTTTCGTGCGAGTGTCGCTTGTGGTATGAGTTGAGGCCAATTGGTATCTTCCGATTCCAATCGGTATCTCAACGAAGTGGACTAGATGTCGTGGTTACGACTGAAGGGACACAAGCAAAGTTAATTGGAACTGAGAAGGTCCCAATTGGTATCTGGCCTTAGGGGCTGTATAAGGCATAGATGATCAGTAATAGTCATCAATGGGACTAACTAACCCATAAGGTGAAATGGTTGTGATGTGTAGTTTGTAACTGTGAATGTGCGCTTCTTGTTGTTTGAAATACCAGTGAATGTGTGCTTGTTGTTATTTGAAATAACTGTGAATGTGGAAGTCTTCTTGGGATTCTAACTGATGATAAGAAGTACTATGGTTGATGTGTGTGACATGATTAAGGACACAATGTGGCGTGTCTAGATTTGATAGGCGTAATACGCGGGCTAAATTGTTGAATTTTCAAGTGTAACTACTTGAATATCATGAAATCTGTTGAGGGAAGATGTCTTAACTAAGTTTGGTGCGAGGGTCTAGATAATCTACGAGTGATTTGTAAGACGAAATTAGAACGTGCGTCGCGACCAACTAGTAATCATGTGAATGTATGGGCGTATCCTGGAGATGCGTGGGTTGTGGTGCTGATTTAATTAGAATGAGCTGGTTCGTGTATCCGGGGGATCGACAGTGATTTTTCCTAGCTTGGAAATTTATATTAGAATTGTTTGGTAAAGTTGGAAACCTTGGAAAAATTTAAAAAAAATGAAAAGAACCCAAAAATTATTGGCCTGGGTTCTGGTTTCGTCTGAGACGCTGGGGCGGGATTATTCCTGCCAGAGCGGGATTTCTCCGCTAGAACAGGATTAGACAAGGCAGAACCTCAGCCTGCCTCCCATGTTTTTCTAAACCTATCCAATAAGACCCCAAATGATACCCGAACAACTCCGACAACCCAAACAGTGTTCAGCAACGGAAATAAATAGGCTATAAAACCTTAACATTTAATATTAGCAGAAGAACTAGCATCCATGTGCTTACAAAACCATAAGGAAAGCGAAAAAGAAAAGCAAAACACTGTCCAAAGGTATAAAACCCAAGAGCAAGGGCGAGCTCCAAGTCAAGAACCCTCGGACTGAGTGGTGTCACGTCAGAGTCGAGGTCCTCTGGGGGTATCACGCCAGCCCAGGCCTCATTCAGCATAGGGAACTCCGTGTAGTACTCTGTCTCTAGTCGGGGAATCTCCCAGTCAGGGTCAATACAAGAAAAGATGACCTTAATAGTCTTCCACATTCGGGCCATCAGACGATCCCTAATCAAGCCCTTCCTCCTCTCCTGACGCAAATGGCGGTGGAGCATCTCGACCTCCAGGGCGGTACTAGGTGGGACCAAAGTAGTATCAGGAAACAAGCATCCCAACCGCCTCCGAACGGCAGCCAGGTCCTCCTCCACACGGGCTCTGGATAGTGGGGGATGGGACTGACTGGGACGGGTACCCTCGCCTGCTCCATCATCACCTCCCTAGTCGTCCACCTCGCCAGCCGCCTGACTACATGGCCGGTCCTCCTCCTCTTGCTCCTGGAAGTAGAACCTGACCTAACCAAAAGAGGGTGAATGGGGGGATCCATAGGAAGTACCTCATCTGCATAAAAAAGTGGCACTCCCGCCCACTTGCACAACGCAATAATAAGTCCCGGTAGGAAGAAATCCTTCTTGTTACCCCCGGTAGAACATCTTCCACTTCGAAATGATATGCGCCTCCACGTTCAACTCAATGCCATGAATAGCGCACGCCACCACCAGAGCCCGAGGAAAGGTCACGTCGGTGCGGTTGCCTGACGGGTGGATCCTCCTAGTCACTAAGTGTAGCCACCTCTTAGCATCAGGTGACCATTCAGTGCTAGTGATACACTCTACAGTATCCCAGTAGACCTGATCCTGGCGTGCAGGCTCAACTAGTGTGTCTCTCAGCCACTCCAGATCCATCTCCCTCAGCTTGGCCTCGTACTCACCATTTGAGACCTCCGATACCTCTAGAGCCTCATTAATGGAAGTGGCATTCAGGGGAATGTCAACTCCCTAGATGCGGATGACGGGTTGAGGGTTGTCTCACCGCACAGTAGACAAGATGGCGTAGAACTCCCTCACCCAAGTGGAGCGTGCATCTGGGGGAGCCTCGGTCAGTGGAGTCCATCTGAACTCCATCAGACGAGCATAAAAGGCATGAGCCTTCTCTTCCACCTTATGTAATATGAAACCCCTCTCACAGCAGAATCTCGTGTTCCTATTATCATGATGTCTTTCCCGACTCGCAGCATCGGGAAACCGAATAAAAGGTAAGTTTTCCTCGTTTTGACCTGCCATTTAAAAAGCCTGCAATAAGTTGAATATGAGTTAGAACACGATAAGATAGTCGGTTAAAGGCTAAAATAGGGAGAGGGAAATTTTTGGGTTAAGGGTGCAGGCCACTGGTCTGGCGTATCCCGCCATAGCAGCCATAATCCCGCCAGGGCGAGATTATGAAGGCCGCTATGGTGGAATGAAGGCCTCCAGAGCGACCTTCATCTGGGACGAACACGAGGCGTGATAATGGCGCATCTTCATCCCAAAATCCTCTTTTTCAACAGAATTCCAGCAGATCAGAGTATATAAACTGCCCTAGAACATAAATAAGCAATTTATTTCGACAAAATAACTCCTAAATGAGGCCTAAATTGGAGTTTCACACCAAGAGACCCTTCAACTTTCCCCACCTGTTTTGGTATCGATTAATCGTAGTTTTTACAAAAAATTTACGCCCAGGACGTTGTGGGAATGTTGGGGACGTAAATGAAGTATACATGCTACGGTTTTGGATCAATCTGGTAATCCAAGTTTATGTTCAAATAACCACCCCCAAAACCATTTAAATCAATCAGTTATCAGCATGCATTCGTTGTTAATCAAGTATTGAAGTAAGGAGAGTGAAATAGTAAGAATTACCTTGATTTTTCCAACCAGAAACGGAGTGAGTAGAGAGTGTTTTGGAAGTTTGGGGAGAAATGAAGAAATAATCTTCTTTCCCCCATTTACTACATCCGATCTCCCGCCGCAGTGGAAGATCTCTCGCCACAGTGGCCTCGCCTTAGTGGGAGGGCTGCCACGCTAGCGGGGTTAGGTTGTGTAATATGGGACACAAATTTTCTTCAAAACGTTGCGACAAATCCCCAACCGGCCTCTTAAAGTATAGAACCTGTCTTGAATCACACTTGCTAAATTAAAACTGTCCCCATCCGTGACTTGGTAATAGACTAAGTTGTTAGACAAAATTAATATGAGGTAGGGTGCGTAATGATCCGTGCACTAGTCATTCAGGGACGAACGAGGGGTAAATTGGTATCTATTGTAACGACCCTAACCGTCATTATTTAGGAGAAACAAAAATCCGAAAAAATTATGGGCCATTGTCCCTTAAAAGCGGGCCTGTTGCCACCAGGGATTTCACCTTGGAGAAAGGGATTGTGTTTAAGGGTCAGTAAGCGTGACGTAATGTACCATGTGGCCATGGTTGGGTAATATGTAGAAGAAGTAAGGGTTGGCGTAATCAGTTAGTTGGAGGGCTCGTAGTTGTACTTGGGGATTTGCTATGTGTTTGAATGGTTAGTCTATGATCAAGAACCTAGTGAGTAGGTTGACCGGTGTGGGTTAGTAGTTAGAGTGCTAGTATGATCCGTCAGTAACTTGAGAGAGGGAAGGTGGAGAAGCGAGTGGTTTTAATTCATGATCTTACTAGTTGTTTTCTTATGTTTTGTGGTGGGCATCGGGTTGACCGATGATGCCTACCAGTACGTGTGGTTTGTACTGATACTACTCTTGTTATATATTTTTGACATAGTCTGGATGCAGGTCGGTGATGTTTCCTTAGGTGAAGATGAAGAATTCTCCAGTAGCTTCTACTTTTCATTCCGCATGGTGGGAGCTGTGTCTTTTACTTATTATGTCCAGATTGTTCTCTTAGTAGCTCTTGTACTTGTTTAGACTAGATACTTGGGGGTGTTAATTACTTTTCAAGTCCTAATCGAAATTGTTTAAAAGTTCTTATTTATGAAACCCGGTTATT
Organism: Solanum piurae; assembly: GCA_029582685.1. Lineage (NCBI taxonomy): Eukaryota > Viridiplantae > Streptophyta > Magnoliopsida > Solanales > Solanaceae > Solanum > Solanum piurae. Next base: position 5,536 of record JAJOOO010031886.1, read on the forward strand.
TCTTTTATCTATTTTTCTTTAATTTTTCTGCATTTTTTAACTATTAGGATATGAGGGTTCTCCTACTTAGGTGTTAGAGTAAGTGCCCGCACGGCCCGATGGGTTGAGTCGTGACAGATATTATATCTACTCTTACAATTGTTGCAGGTATAAGTGTACATTCTCAAGAGACAATTGTAAAGGAAGCTATTACCTTTTATCAGGAACTGCTTGGTCAGAATGCAACTAGATTTCCGAGTGTGGATAAACAAATAATAAAGGTGGAAAGCTTAATAGAGCAATAACTAAACTTAGCAGCTCCAGTTACAAGAGAGGAAGTGGAATCTGCTTTGCAGGGGATAAATGATATCAAAGCCCCAGGGAAGGATGAACTTAATGCTATTTTTTTCAAGAAAGCATGGCCAGTGGTGGGAGAGGAGATAATTAATGTTGTTCTAGAATTCTTTAATACAGGGGAAATGTACAAGGCAATCAATTGTACAAATGTAACCCTCATTCCTAAGGTGCAGAATCCAACTAAAATTAGTGAGTATAGGCATATATCATGTTGCTCAACATTATATAAAATCATAGCTAAAGTCATTACTGCAAGGCTAAAACCTGTTATGGAAACATTAGTGGAACCAAATCAGTTAGCTTTTGTGCCAGGGAGGGCTTTGAATGATAATGTGATATTGAGCCATGAATTGGTCAAAGGATATGGTAGACAAGGATTTTCCAGGAGATGTATGGTAAAAGTAGACATGAGGAAAGCATATGATTCCTTGGAATGGACATTCTTGGAGCATATATTAGTAGAGCTTCAAATTCCAGCTAAAGTCATACAATGGATTATGCAATGTGTCACTACAGTCACATATTCTATCCAGGTAAATGGACATAGTACAAAACATTTTAAGGCAAAGAGGGGAGTAAGACAAGGAGATCCAATGTCTCCTTACTTGTTTGTGCTAGCCATGGATTATTTGATCAAAATTTTAAAGACCTTGCAAACAAATTCTGAGTTTCACTACCATCCTAGATGCAAAAAGCAGAAAATAATGCAGTTGAGTTTTGCTGATGATTTACTGATGTTTTGTTGCGGTGACCTAAAATCAGTACAATGTATTAGCAATTGTTTTATGATGTTCTCTAAGGCTTCTGGTCTGGTTGCAAATGTAGAAAAGAGTAGTGTTTATTTTGGAGGAGTAAAACATGAGCACCAAGAGGAGATTTTACAGGAGTTACAATATGTGAAAGGTGATCTACCATTTAGGTACCTTGGAGTGCCATTGAGTACTAAAAGAATATCCATAGTGCAATGTAAGCCTCTACTGGACAGGATGAGTAGGATCACAAGCTGGACAACAAAGTTCTTAACATATGCAGGTAGAGCTCAACTCATCAAGAGTGTTTTGTATGCAATCTAAATATTTTGGGCTAAGTTATTTGTTCTTTCAAAGAAAGTTATTCAAGCAGTGGAGAATATGTGCAGAAGATTCTTATGGACAGGGAACATTGAGACATCCACGAAAGCATTAGTTTCATGGGACAAATTGTGTTGGCCAAAAGCAAGTGGAGGAATGAATTTTCTTGATATATATACATAGAACAAGGCAACAATATGTAAGTTGTTGTGGAACTTATGCCAGAAAAAAGACAAATTATGGGTTGTCTGGATACATAGTTACGATGGAAAAACAAGTATCTGGAACATACAGGATCAACAAGCTTCTTGGGTGGTACAGAGGATACTGAAGGCTACAAAACATATACAAGAGGCAGGGTTCACTGAGGAAGACTTAAGGAATATGACACAGTACATCATCAGTAAAATGTACTGGCAGATGAGAGGTACAAAGGAGAAGGTAGAGTGGAGATCATTAGTATGGACAAACTTTGGAGCTCCTAAATGGCTATTCATCATGTATCTAGAAGTGAATGGAAGGCTTGCAACAAAAGACAGATTGGCAAAATGGGAAATTCTGCGAGTACTAACATGTCCCTTATGTCAAATAATGAATGAATATCATGATCATATTTTCTTCCAATGTGCATATGCAGTAGAGGTGTGGAGGACTACATTGGCAAGGCATAACAAGAAGCGCAATGAACTGGACTAATGAGATACAATAAGCAGTAAAATACATGAAAGGAAGAAGCAGTAGGACTCTTGTATATAGAATGGCAATGGCAAACACAATTTATCATATATGGTTAGAGCGCAATGCCAGGATATTTCAACAAAATCAGCAGGCAACAGGTTCCTTGATACAGATAATTCAGGAAATTCATGGGAGGGGTATAAGGTATCCTAGAATAACTACGAGATTATGCAATTTGAACAATTACCCATAGAAATAGCTAGCAGATATGTAATGTTGGTTTAGCAAGGATGAAGCTTATGTCCATACTAGCTATTTTCTTTATTTTGTAACGTTTACTTGGTAAATAAAATGTTACTTACCAAAAAAAAAGTAATTACATAATCTCTTTTTCTCGTGACTCTCTTCCTCTTTCTCTCCCCCCACCTCTCTTCTCTCTCTCTCTCCTCTTTTTTTGCAAATGGTGATAACGCTTAGAGGTAATTAGGAGTGGCAAATGAATGGGTTGGATAGAAATATGATGGATTGAATATGAATTGAGTTAATATGGAGTGGATCACAACCGCCCATATAAAATGTGGGTAAATATGAGTTTTGTTAAAATGATTTGGAAAAATGATTGTAACCCACTTAAATATCCTAAGATAAAAAAAATTAAATCAAAGTAAAATTATTAACACCTCCCCCACCCCCACCCCTCCCAAAAGTTTTAAAAAATTCAATACCCCACCCCCGGGACACCCACCCCACTCACACCCAAAAAAAAATTATAAAAAAATTAAATTTTAAAAAAAATACGCCCCCCTACCCACCTAATCCACCCACCCCCATTTTTTAATTTTCAAAAACAAATACTCGTAGTACAACTAATAAATTTTATTAAAGTGGGTGATATATGGGTCTATATAAATTTTCATGTTTATCTATTTTATCCATATTTGTATGAGCTTAATTTTTCATGTTTATCCATATTGAAGTTGATATTTATCCAATAAAAAAATATGAGTGATCCATTTAATTTGATATGAGCTAAATAAACTCATTTCACTTATATGAATTGAAATTGTCACCCTTAGAGGTAATTGATAAATGTATAAGTGCATAATTTGATATCTGATGCATATATCTTTGATGCCATATATCTATGTACGATACATTGATGAATGCATCAATGTATGTTTTGATTGGAAAAATACATAGACAACCCATTTAACTTGCCTCCAATTTTATTTTGATACTTTATCTCAACCTTGTTTCATTTTATCTCTTCAACCTTATTTATTATGTAGCATTTAAATATTAAATACTGATTTTTATGTTTTCGTTATTTTTATTTATGCTCTTCAACTGCAGTTTTGCATTTTAAATATTTATAATCATCCTTATTTTTTTCGTAAAAATAATATTAAAATTTGAGGAAGGACATCGATTTTTTGAAGAAATATTTCTTTCTAGAGTTTCTCTGCATTTTTGCTTGAAAAATAATCGATAATAGTCCATCAATTTCCTTTTCTAAGAAAATCATTGACAATCCAGTGAAATCAGTCAGGTTTTAGCTTCTTCTTTTTTATATAGTATTATTAGCAATGAATAAGTCTTTTTTTTCATATTGAAGATGGGTTCTTTTTTATTCATATTGAGTTGAATTAAAAATTAGAAAGTGGTATTTGAATTAAATCTCGATAGGTGGAACGATAAGTAACAAATCATCTGTTATTTAATTGAATGTTTCACACCATTTTTATATTTATCAACATGCACTAAATAGTTTGCACAAAATAATATTTTAGTATTTAAATGGTATATGAAAAATAAGATTAAAGGATTAAAATGGAACAAAATTGAGATGAAGTGTCAAAATGAAAATTAAAGACAAGTTAGAGGAGTTGTCTATGTATTTGACCAATCATTTATATGTATCTTTGCTACTATATATATATATTTATGCACGGATAAGTTAGATATTTGACACCAAATAGACTAATGAAATTAATATTGAATACATTAAAGGATATTAATATCGGATATACTAAATGAAACTGATTTTGAATACACAAAAACATTAACTTATACTAAATACATATACAAATGAAATTATAAAGTTGAATATATTGTAAAATATAGATACAGAGAAGGATATGGATGAGAGAGGAAGAGAGGCTATGAGATATATAAAAACGTAATTTAACATAAATAAAATTTATATCATTTAGTGAAAATTACTACTATATCGACTAAATTTTATAATTTGATACCCTTCTCTAATAATGAGTGGAGCCGTTCAGAGTATTTCAATATACTAGGAATATTTTCTTCTTCATAGGGTAATGGTTTAGGATGACTCTAATGATGTTATTAGGGATTGATGTTAGATTTTCTTGTGGTTATACGAGATGGATATAGTGTAGAATTTGGGTATAGTGGCGATTTATATAGCTGATCACAACTTATTCGGAATTGAGGCATAGAATAATTGTTGTTGTTAGTGTGTACTATAGAATTTGGATATTATGGGGATTAACCCTTTAATATTACGTTTAAGAAGGAATTGTGCATTTTTAAATTGCATTAGGAGTCACTTCCATTACATTTCTGATATAGTTATTTTGGGCGAAACGATGTCATTTCAGTTGGTCCAGCTTGTCTTGCATACTGCATACAGTAACAATTTCCATCACACTCATTTTATGTAATTAATTAATTAGTAGAAATAATTAAGAAAATATTAGGCCACCACTTGAAAATAAACTTTTAGCTTCTTTCTAAGTACCACATATTCTCTCTTTAAGTACTGAAAAGATCTCTTGCATCTGCTTCAATTCATGAAGAAATTAAAATGAAGAAATGAAAAAAATAATCACATAATTTTTCAAGTGAGAGGTATGAAAATCGTAGAATATATGCCGACTTTATTCTAAGATTTAAGAATAGCTCCAAAGTCCAAATTAATGACCATTCCCCCACAGTTAAAAGACATTTTTGCGCGACAAAAGATTGACTCTCAAGTTGTTTCTTAATAGTTAATAGTTTCGAATAATTTGATGAAGAGCTTAATAGTAATCATTAGGAGATGAAATACATGTAGTTTCATAATGTTACAGTAATCAAACATGATTTTGTGATGCGCGAATAGTTTATGGTTCTTTTGTCTCAACAAAAAGGTCGACAGGTAAAGAACCATATTAAAGTAAATTATTCTAGATAAGCAGTAGGCATGTAAGAGCATCTTGCAAGCATCGATTACGTCAAGTAAGTTCTAGAGGATTAATATTTGGGTATAAATGATATTATTAATGAGTGAGAATATGCAATGGAGATTAGATAGAATTTAACTTTTGACATTGAAGTTTTACTCATGGCCAGAAAGCGAGAGTAAAAAATCACGGATACTTTCAACTTTTTGTCCCTATACGTACTTTCTACTTTCTACCTTTCGTAATAATAGAACAGGCTAATCACTTTTTAACTTTATAATCGAAAAATAATATTCATTGATATGGTTTGAAATAATTTTACAATTGAAACTATGTAATAATGTACTGGAGTAAATAATGATAATTAATATTGAATTTTTAACTTATCTAATCATAACATGTTATAACATAGTATTAAATTATGTTAATAGTGTAAAAAATATTTATAATGAAGATTACCCTTCCATATTTCTTGCTTTGCAGTATTTCAAGAACTGTGTACATTCAGTTTTACCTTCTTGGCTCCAATGTTGCATATAATATTAGTCAGAAAAAAGAGTTGTTACAAGTTTGATGATAAGTTAAAGGGGCTAATTAATTTTCACTAATTATTATAAGTATCTTGAATATCATATATCCATCTTGTTAATTTTTAACCTTGAACTACTTCCCTTGAACGGGTACATATAGTTGTCAAGTTTAGATCCAACAAGTGTATTCTTCCCTAAAAGAATTAAATATCCATCAAATCAAATAATTAATTAGATCATCATTAATCAATGTATTATATAAGTCTAGGAGAGAAAAAAAAACTCACAAAGAGTGATTAATGCTATGGATTAAATGAGCAGAATCATTGTAAAACAAAGTAACAAAGCATATAGTAATTTGTAACATTCAGAAGTATTCTAAGCAAAACATTAATTTCGACCAACTAGTATGCTTGAAAACTCAAATCTCCAGCGGAGCAAATAATAAATAACTAATCCAACATAGAAATTGTAACATATAATGATCAAACAATAACTTGGCTGGAAATAAATACAGAATCAAACCAATTTTCTTTCATGTCATCGCTTCTTCATCCTCCGCAAAGAAATAATAACGATGTCTTCAAAATGTCACGACTTAGCAAATGGGCAATCATTCTATCCGGCATATGTGATGTGCTAATTGACCCATGACCCTTCATATCAGAAGCTACCTTTTGGGTTTTCTTCAGAATCCTATTCTGTGATTCCCTTCATCGTTGCTTATACCTTTGATTTTCTAATTCTCTCTTCTTCCTTAACCCCCTCTCTTCCTCATGATTCTCAACTCTACCTGAAGGATCATTGGAATTTTTCACTGGCAATGGAGGAAGAGAATGACCTTGTTGTTTAAAGCGAACACCCTATTTACCATGCAAGGACTTACGCAAGCCAGATTCTGACTTTTTCTCTGTATTAGAATTGCTTTCATAACATTGGTTTAGAGGGGGGAACTAATAAATGAGGTGTCTGAGGGAACCTTGGCTGAAAATGTGGGGGAGGAAGCAAAGAGAACTATAGTTGAGATAGTGGGGGAAGAGATGAAGGAGCAGGGGACGCAAGCAGAGGCGAATCTAGGATTTTTCAAACATGGGTGCACCCAGAAAAATGTATTAAGTGGGAATTGATCCGAACATGGATGCATCAAGAAAAATGTATTAAGTGAGAATTGATTCTTCATCCTCAAAGTAAAAAACTCAATATTTAACCATGTGGACCAGATAGACTTCTTATAGCACGGGTGCAAGAATATAATAATATACAAATTTTAGAAAATATATACATAAAATATCTAGTTTT
>JAJOOO010031889.1:0-12385 GCA_029582685.1 Solanum piurae
TATATATATATATATATATATATATATATATATATATATATATATATTGAATCAATTGAAACCATGAGCACTTTACATGTCTTATTTTGATTTTTTTTTTTCTTTTTGGGCAGAAATAGGTTTTGAACCGTTGTGCTTATTGTATTTAGGTTCCATCTTAGCTCTTCTATGTTATTGATATTCAGGCAACTAGTCCTCATCCCTCAAAATTTGCAATGTCTTTTTTTCTTTATATATATATATATATATATATTGAATCAAGTGAAACTATGAGTACTTCACGCGTCTTATTTTGGATGTTTTGAACCCTTGTGCTTATTGTCTTTATTTTTTCTTATCCAAAAAAGGAAGTGTCTTCCATTTTAAAAAAAATAACTTCTTCCATATCTCTTTTTCAGGGGAAGTGTAAAGCAGCATACTTTATTGTGGTTTTGCATAATGTGAAATCTGTTGTAATTGCTGTGAGGGGAACTGAGACCCCCGAAGACCTCATAACTGATGGTTTAGGCAGGGAATGCTGCCTTACTGAAGAAGAATTAGATAGCCTGCTAAAGTAATCTATCTTTCTCCCTCTATTTTATCTTTCTATCTCCTCTACACACTCATTTGGTTCTTTTTACATATTTACTTGCACTTAAATCTGCTTCTGGCATCCTTTGACTGCCTTCTTTGTTGACATTACATCTCTGCATTTATCTTTGGAATTCCAGCTGTGCTTCTGAAGTACTTCTTGATTAGGTACTTTTGACCATTAAAAATACCTTGCAAGTTCCCAATTGCTAGGACTTCTGGATAAATGTTTTCGGATCACCACCTCTCAATAGTTGCCCTTTTTCTCATGTCCGACTTTTAGGTTTTCGCAGATCATGGACACTTGGACTTGAAAAATTAAAAACCACTTTTTTTTTTGACAAGGTAACAAATCTGTATATGAGTCACCAACCCAGAAGTGTTAACAACAACAACATACCCAGTGTAGTCACAAAAGTGGGGTATGGAGAAGGTAGAGTGTACTCAAACCTTAATCCTACCTTGGGAGGGGAGCGAGGCTGTTTCTGATAGACCCTCAAGCTCAAGGAGAAACATTTCAAATCAGACCGCAAAAATAAATAGCAGGAGTGATGAAGCCATGCATAAATACAACACAGAAGTGTTGGCAACCAAAAATTTATATCAGTGTGAATCCACAACCAAAAGAGTAAAATAGTAGACTATCACTAAAATAGAAACTGGATCATATATATTGTGTGAGTTGCACCAATAATAAAACTAAGGATGCAATTCATTTTAATCCTTTGCATAGAACTACTAGTGTCTTCAAAACACCTAGAATTCCTTTCTTTTCAAATTGTCCACCATATTACTGCAGAGACAATTCTCCATCTGTCATTGTTTGTGTTGCCATCCTCCTCAGCATTCCAGCTTGTTAGCACATCTGATGTTTTTCCTGGCACAGTCCAGATTATACCTCTGAAGCTGATAAACAGGTCCCGTCCCGTAACAGACTGACCACTTTACAATGAAGGAACATATGGCTAATTGTCTCTGCATTTTGTCTACATAAATAACATCTTTCACCATTGGATTCCCTTTTCCTGAGATTCTCATGAGTTAGGACAGATTCTTTCGAACCAGTCAAGTAAAGATAGATAGTGACTTCCGATGGAATTTTTGACTTTCCATATTAGTTTCCCAGGAAAAAACCTGATCTGTGAGCGCATCTGATTCATGTTTTTGTAGGCAGAACTTACAGTATAGAGCCCTCTACTGTGATTGTTCTATCTTAAAGTGTCTTCCTTTCCTGCAGTCCCTTGCAGTGTTATCAAAAGAAAAAAGCGCGAAAAAACTCTAAGGTCCATTGAGGCTTTAAGCGCAAATAAAACGTGGGCTTTAATTGAGAAAGGCACAAAGGGATAAAAGATACAACTATATATATATATGTATATGTTTAGTCCAAGACTAATAATTATAAGCATCAATTTCAAATATATGACCAAATAAATTGAAGAAAAAAACTATAAAGTGAAATATCAATTGTTTAGTGTCACCTCTTCAGAAGAGGCTCATTGGCAAGGGAAAACATGCCTTATTACCTTGATGAAGACACAGAAGCTCACATTAAGCCCACACCCGACACGGGTCCAACACCAAAAGTGAAGAGTTACTGGCACCGTTACATATTAAAACACCGTTGTACTAGTCATACAAATGTTGAACTGGTCTTCTTGTGTCTCTGCATGTTGTTCCTCACCCTCGTATATCATTGTGTTCTTCACGACTTGAGTTATCACAGATGACTAAATGTGTGATGTTGTTCTTCTTTCTCTAAGGGTGTTTTCTTGGATTTCAATTGTAACTGGGTCTTTAAATTGGGCTTCATTCTCAGAGAAATTGGGAAATATATGAATTAATGGGTCTGCTTTGTTGGGCTTAAAATTGGGCTCAAGTTCTGCAGTTGAGTAAAAGGTCCAAGTATACCTTTAAAAGCTCCATTTATGTTGCATGCACCACATTTGCCTTTGACCTATACTTTCCCCATCGATTGACGTGCCCTGTCGATAAGATGTTAGCCCTCACATCTCTAGCAAAGAAAGTTGATACTGTACTATTATCTAGCGGATAATTCAAAGGCTTTCCACTTCTTCTTCCTTTGATTTCACAGTGATTGGAGCTTCCACCCACACCGAAATTGTATAGATTAGATCTTCAATTTCCACTTCAACCTCTTTAGGGATCTCCTTTTCGTCCCGCTTCACCTTGATTCGAGTTCAATGAAGATCTCCGGTCAAATTATACAGCTAAGAAAATATTTGCGATACCCAACCAAGAAAAAAGAAAAAGAAAAAGATCAACAACCACAAAAAATTACCATAACTTTCCCTCCTACTACAATTGCACCAATTAATGTGTCTCAGCATGAAAAACTTGAAGAAAAAGAAACTCCGATAACTAAAAAAACAAAAGAAAAAGATAACTTAGATCCAGAAGAGATGATTATCAATCTCTTAGAGGCCTAGATGTATAAACAACATATAAGTAGTGTATATATAATGTATATTTATAAAGGTGTATATACATCTCTATACATAATTATGCAACATATATACATTATATAGTGTATAAGCAATGTATAAAGGTGTATATACACATCTTTTACATTGTAAAACAACGTATATGTTAGAATAGGAATAGGAACAAGAATAGTATATACAATCCTACTTAGAATAGAAATAGAAATAGGAATAGGAATATGAATAGGAATAATATATAGAATCCTACTTGGAAAAGGATTATAATGTGTAGTGTCCTAGTTGGGAAAGGATCTATATAGGGTCTCAATGATGTATTAATGTAGAGACACAATTCAATAATATTTTTTCTCAGCCTCTACGATCTTGGTAGAGAATCAAAGAGCTTTCGTTGTCAGTGGGCAGTTATTACCCATATATGTCACCCGTCTAGCCAACGATAAAAAACCATAGAAAGTAAGGAAAAATGAACTATACTCACATAAGTGATTTCTTGGGTTAGATTAAGGAATCAAGAAGACATTGAACATTTGTTGTAGCAAATTTGTGATTTTCTTTTTGCTCCCATTATTGACTAAATTTTCTGTACTTGGTTTCTGCATGGCATATAAGCACCACTATTTGACTATTCTCCATATTTTTTTTGTTTCTTAATACATCATTCTCTTTCAGTGGAATGCAAAGAGTGGTTTCATCCACTCCACACTATGCACACTCCGGGGTAGTTGAGGCCGCACGTGATCTTTACGTGCAAGTAGATGGAAATTATGGAGATGGTATAGTGCATTGCCTTTTGTATTATTTATTCATTTCCTGTTTTTCTGTCGAAAAATTTAAGAGATTCAATTTTGTACTGTTTTTTCATTCTTACGAGCTCTCTCTTGCAGTGCTTTGGTGGAAGCACTGGCTTATGCTTGTACTTGTTTATTTATATTTATGACCGGAAATCAGTTGTAGCATCAATTTAGATGCTGAGATTAGTTACTAGTGCTCGAATTGCAGGTTCATATGTTTGATATGAAGAAGTGTGTGTAGAAAAGGGCCCTTATATAAGTTACTTTCCTCATGAGTCCATTTGGATTCCGTGAGCTCCGAGGAAGGTTTTTTTGTATAGTTAGCGCTAGTGGTGCGATCTTAACAACGGAGAATCTGAGGAAGAGGAGGATTACCTATGTTAGCTGGAGCTTTATGAGTAAGAGTGCAGGCAAGAATGTAGATCATCTTCTTTTGCATTGTAGGTGGCTAGTCGGTAATGAAGGGTGGTCCTCAATTTGTTTGGAATGCAATGGATGATGTCGGATACAATGAAGGAAGCTTTGCATAGTTGGACTCATAGAAGGGGCAAGAGAAGCTCGAGGTCATGGTGTGTTGCTCCTTTAGCATACATGTGGGTTATTTGGAATGACAGGAATGGGAGGGGGCATTTGAAGGGGTAGAACTTGATTTTGTAAAAATTTAAAGTAGTGTTGTCTCTAGTTTCTTTTTGGTGTACTTACGAGGTCCCTATTGGATTGAATCTCTTTCGTTGAGAACCATATTTTTGTCTAGGTTCTCTTCTTTTGGTATATGACTTGTATACGGGGTTTCCCTCAATTGTTAATAAATTATTTGCCTTGTCAAAAAAAATATACACGAAGTCATGCAGTGAATTGCTTTTTCTTTCCCCTTTGAATTAAACCTATGCATTTTCTATGATACTTTTGTAAAAATATGTGTGCTTCGTCTATATCAGGTGGATTTCTCTCCTCATTGCTGGGAGTAGGATGTGAGTGTGAGGGATATGGTGTGCGAATAGTGGGACATTCCCTGGGAGGAGCGATTGCTGCAGTACTGGGAATGAAGGTATTCATTTTTCTGATGAAATGCATTCCTGGAACTTTTCTTCATCATGTTTGGGCGCTCTTTGTACAGGACATGCATTGCTGTTTTCTCCCCCCCACCCCCCACCCCACCCACACACACACACCCAAAAAACACTTTTTCTTCATTAATCATCTGGATGATTGAATGAAATTCACTCGTTTGTTTATCTGGCTGATCTTCTTTGTTAAGATCACATTATTACATTGGTAAAGAACTAAATATATTGATCTGCTATTTAATGGATAGTAATCAGCTCTAAAAAATATGCTGTCAATAGATTTCATCAGCTATCTGTGGGGTATAATCTGAACTGGAGTACATATCTTCAAAATATATGTACTTGAATGTGCAAGACCATTTAATAGAAAATACAGTTCCTTTAATTGGTAACTGAATTGGTGATTAATGCACCCTGATTTTATGAATATACTCATTTTGTGTTAACAATGACAGATTAGTTCAAGCACAGAACCAGGAGTTTTATTGTTATATCTGTATTGAAACCCTAGTAAATATATCAAATCTTCTAATGGTCACTTGGATCTTCCAAGGTGCCTATATATCTTCATGTATTACCAATCAGTTCTTCTCTAAATAATATATATTTCTGGAGTTAGTACATGTAGTTTATTTATAAATCAAATCACTATATTGTGTTGAGCAGCTACGCAAACAGTACCCAAATTTACACGTCTACACATATGGTGCTCTCCCATGTGTGGGTCTGGTGGTAGCAGATGCTTGTTCAGAATTCATTACCAGGTATTGCCATTGTGTGATTATCTGTGACACAATTAAGTGTTGCTGCTCATATGCTATAAAATTAACTTCCGTTCTTGTTAACATCTTTTCAGCATTGTAAACAATGATGAATTTTCAGCGCGCCTTTCAGTAGCATCAATTATGAGACTTCAAGCAGCTGCACTTAAGGCACTATCAGAAGATGGCACTATTGATATTACAACAATTCTTAAACTTGCTCATCACTTTACTTCATTGACTGTCTGTCAGAAAAGCATGAACGACGGAGAATCGTCAGTGAATTCTTTGACAGCAATGTCAAGTTGTACAAACCAAATCAACCATAGCCAACTTGAAAATGGTACTACTGAACTTTTTGAATTTGCCATATGAATACATGCCTCATTTAATCATGTTGTGTCTGGTTAACTGTATTTGTCTGCAGTTTCTTCTATTTGCAACTATTTCATGCAGAAGTGCTACTGCTATTTCTGCAGGATCGGCAAAGCGTGAAGCAGGTTCCTCTGTTTTGCATGACATAGATACAGATTTTAGCTGTGATGATGAAATCGTTTCAACTGAATCATCAAATCGTTTCAGCAGTCCATTCAATTGCTCCACTTCTGATTCAAGTCCATTTAGTGATCCTTTAACCGAATTTATGGAGGCTGTTCCATCTTCTGAAAATAAGTCATCATTGAGTATCCCAGAGTTGTATTTACCTGGTCTTGTTATTCATATTGTGCCACAGAAGGATGGTCTTCATAAACCATTGTGGAAGCGCTGGAAAAGTTGGGAGAGAAGATGCAGGTTTAGGGCGTATGTAGCGAAAAGAGAAGCATTCAAAGATATTATAGTATCACCATACATGTTCCTGGACCATCTACCTTGGAGGTATTTGAATTAACATATTTTATTTTTGTTTTCAAAATATAGATTTGCCGTAGACATAATACTAACATCTACCTCTTCAGATGTCAGAATGCACTGGAAAACATACTGAAGACTGGACAACTTAAAACTCCAGATGATGCATCTGAAATTGTGTGATTGCTACTAAAGCAGTGGCTTTAGGCCCCAAAAATTCAGTTACGAAAACATAAGGAGATATACATACATAAAAGAGACAACCACATCTGATGAAGACATTGTAAAATGACATATACTTTAAGTTATACATACCCTCGAGCTAGGTAGATGGATATCTATTTACATATGTAATATGAGTACTACTATGACTTTTCAGTTTTAATATTGTATGCCCGATGTGTCATTTAGGTTTCAGATTGATTTTTGTACTTGTTTATTGTTGTTATTTTTCATATGCTTGCTTGATGTTAGGCAAAAAATGCATATAGTTGGTTGGTATAAAGACCTAATATGTTTTCTTTTGTTATTACTTGATCATTATAAGAATCATTATGTGCTTATAATGAGTGGTTTTTTGCATAGCAGATTTGTCAAAGTTAATAGGCATGTAGCGACAATAGACTTGCTATGGAGATTCAAAGTATGAGTAAAAACTTAATTAAATTAGGGAAAAGGGACAAATATACCCTCGAACTTTTGAAAATGGTATATTAATACCCTCCGTTATACTTTTTGTCCATTAATGCCCTTGCCGTCCAATAACTAGTGCACATTTACCCCTCCCACTAACGGAAGGCTCATTTTGTACACGTGGCGCAATCCTACGCCTCAACCCGGATTGACCAAATATTTAACCCAAATTTCAAATACCCATTTAACCCGCCCCATTACCCATTTAACCCACCGATACACCCATTAACCACATTGGAATTTGATGTTCATGTTCGAGAACCCTACGTAGAAATCTCAAACATGTATTGACATCTGAATCTGAATCTGAATCGAGTTTTTGGGATTGTGGGATTGAAGATTTGAATTTGCTTTTTGATTTTAGCGAAGAAGAAGATTCCAGAAATTTTGTTTCCAGAACTTTGTTTCCATTTAGGTAAGAAACATAAGCTTAGCTCAGAATCTCATTTTCCTTTCATGGCTTTCGTTTTTTTCTTTGCAGAAATTAAAGATAATTTCGAGGCTTATTGCATAATTTGATTGGAATTTTTCAGGTTGAAGTTTGATGTTCATGTTTGAAAACCCTCAATGTGTTGAATTCTGAATCTGTATCAGTGTTTTTGGAATTGTGGGGTTGAACAATGTTCAGATTTGAATGAAAATTGTATTTTACAACAGAAATTTCTAAAAAAAAAAACTTTTTTCCCTCTTTATTGGAACTTAAAAATGTAATTCGTTTCGGAACCTTCTAGATTCAGATCTAGTTTGAATTTTCAGAGGATGATCTAATTCAAATAGAAGGCCATTTATTTCCAAATTGATTTCTTTTACTGACAACTTAAGGAGGTAAAAGAGGGCTAAAATATCTTTAGTATTCATGTCCATATCAAACACAATATTCTCCCCAATATGCTTACCTCCAAAGTTCGATTTGTCAAATAATTTTTTATAATAAGAAAATATCGCGTAGAGAAGTTAAATTCATTGTTTTCTCTTTTGTTTAAATCTTCAAGTAGATGATTGAAAGAGTGCATTGGGAAGATGAAAGAAGAAGAGGGGGGGGGGGGGGGAGGACGATGGCGGCGACCTTACGAGGAAGAAGAAGAGTTTGTAGATATTTTGTTAAATGGGTAATGGAGCGGGTTAAACGGGTAATTGAAATTTGAGTTAAATATTTGGTCAATTCGGGTTGAGGCGTAGGATTGCGTCACGTGTACAAAATGAGTCTTCCGTTAGTGGGAGGGGTAAATGTGCACTAGTTATTGGACAACGAGGGCATTAATGGACGAAAAATATAACGGAGGGTATTAACATACCATTTTCAAAAGTTCGGGGGTATATTTGTCCCTTTTCCCATTAAATTATCATAGATTGCATACGATAATCATTGGGCTAAAAAGGACTTCGAAAAATGAAGTAAAACCTGAGACTGCAGCAATTGGCCGTGCGCTGAGTAACCACACTACCAAGCCTGCGCCGAGCCAAGAGGAAAAAATGGAGATACGACAGAAATAGAGTGTTTGTAAAATTGGCCATGATGCTATCTGGCCCGCGCGTGGAGCGTACGACTAAAAATATGGTTGGGTCAAATTTATTTAATGGCTCGTAAATGTCAAAAATATATGCAAAGAAAGTTGAGACTTCAAGTACTATTTCCCCAACTCCCAACGCAGGGTTCCGTAAAAGTATTGCAAAAAATGTCTTCCGAAAGTCATATCACCAAAATATTAATGACTAACACGCACAAAAAATTGTGAAAATTGCCTAATTCTAGTCAAATGACTCATGAATGTCCAAACCTGAGACTGCAGCAATTGGCCGTGCGCCGAGTAGCCACACTACCAAGCCTGCGCCGAGCCAAGAGGAAAAAATGGAGATACGACAGAAATAAAGTGTTTGTAAAATTGGCCATGATGCTATCTGGCCCGCGCGTGGAGCGTACGATTAAAAATATGGTTGGGTCAAATTTATTTAATGGCTCGTAAATGTCAAAAATATATGCAAAGAAAGTTGAAACTTCAAGTACTACTTCCCCAACTCCCAACTCCTAAGTTGGCTCGTAATACACACGAAAAATTGAGAAAGTCGGTTAATTTCTAAAAATTGGCTCGTAGATGAGAAAATATGTCTTAGAAATATGCAATGCTAACACACTTATTACGCAGGTCTTCATAAAGTTTTTTCAGAAAAACTTTTGGGTGATCCAAGGCGCCAGATCCATGGGCTAATACACATGAAAAAACCATGAAAGTTGGTTAATTCCTAAGTTGGCTCGTAAATGCAAAAATATGCCTTAAAAATGGTGGGACTATATGCAATGCTTCCCAACTCATTACGAATGTCCTTATAAAGTTTTTTCCAAAAATTTTTTTGGGTGCTCCAAGGCTCTAGATCCATGTGCTTATACACACGAAAATAGGCTAATTCTTAAAAGTTGGCTCGTTAATGTGAATATATGCCTTAAAATAGTGGGATTATACGTAATGTTTCCCCAACACATTACGGATATCCTCATAAAGTTTTTTCAGAAAAAAAAATTGGGTGCTCTAAGGCGCAAGATTCATGGACTAGTAGCACAAAAAAAATGAGATATTCGGCTAATTCTAAAAGTTGGCTCGTAAATGCAAAAATATACCTTAAAAATTGTGGGACTATACGCAAATCTTCCCCAACTAATACGACGGTCCTCATAAATTATTTTCAGGAAAAAAAAACTGGTGCTCTAAGTCACTAAATCGCTAGGCTAATACACACGAAAAATCAAGAAAGTCGACTAATTCTTAAAAGTTGCCTCGTAAATGCGAAAATATGCCTTAAAATGATGGGACTATACGCAATACTTCCCCAACTCATTACGGAGGTCCTCATAAAGTTTTTTCAGAAAAAAAGGCGCCGGAACAATGGGCTACTACACACGAAAAATTGAGAAAACCGACTAATTCCTAAAAGTTAGTTCGTAAATGCGAAAATATGCTTTAAAATGATGAGACTATACGAAATGTTTCTCCAACTCATCACAGAGGTCCTCATAAAGTTTTTTCAGGAAATAAAATTGGATGCTCCAAGGAGCCAAATCTAGGGCTAATACACATGAAAAACCAAAAAAGTCGCACAAGTCCTAAAAGTTGGCTCGTAAATGCGAAAATATGCCGTAAAATGGTGGGAAATTATGAAACGCTTCCCTAACTCACTATGGAGGTCCTCAAAAAGTTTATTCAGAAAAAAAAATTGGGTTAAAATTATAAATGGATCCCTAAAATAAAAAATATGTGCAAAAAATGGTGAAGCTTCACATACTGCTACTCCAACTCCCTATGGAAGGTTCTGTAAAGATTTTGCAAAAAAATCATCTAGAAGTCATATCATCAAAATATTCTTAGTCTACCACACACAAAAAATTGAGACAATCGCCTAATTCCTAATAAATGTCTCCTAAATTATGAAAAAATGATGAGACTTTGCATACTGCTCCCCTAACTTCCTATGTAGAGTTCCTTAAAAGTTTTTAAAAAATTGTCTGAAAGCCATATCAACAAAATATTCATTAGCTAACACACTAAAAATTGAAAAAAAAATAGTTTTATTTTGTAAAATGGATAATAAATTTCCAAAATAGGTGTAAAAAAGGGTGAGATTTCACGTATTTCTCCCCCAATTGCTATGGAGGGTTCCGTAAAGGTTTTTGCAAAAAAATTGTCTGGAAGTCATATCACCAAAATATTCATGAGCTAACACACATAATAAACGGACAAAATCGTCTAATTATATAAAATGTATCATAAATGCCCAAAATTTGGGTAAAAAATAGTGAGGCATCGGGTACTACTCCCCTAACTCCATATGGAGAGTTCCGTAAAGATTTTGCGAATAAATCCTCAGGAAGCCATATCACCAAAATATTTATGAATTAACACACGGAAAGTGAGAAAATTGTCTGATTCCTTTAAAATGGATCCAAAATTTTCAAAATATGTACATAAAAGGGTAAAGCTTCACAGATTGCTCCATTAACTCCATACAGAGGATTTCGTAAAGGTTTTGCAAAAAAATTATTCGGAAGCAAATATAACCAAAATATTTATGATCCAACACACACAAGAAAAATAGAGAAAATTGCCTAATTCCTGTAAAATGGCTCTTAAATGCATAATATATGTGCAAAATATAGTGAGGCTTTAAGTATTGCTCCGCCAACTCCCTACGAAGGGTTTCGTAAAGATTTTACAAAAAATCATTTGTAAGTCATATTACCAAAATATTCATGGTCTAACACACACGAAAAATTGAGAAAATTGCCTAATTTTTGTAAAATGAATCCTAAATGCCCAAAATATGTGCAAAAAATGGTGAGGCTTCACGTACTGCTCCTCCAACTCCCTACAAAGAATACTGTAAAGGTTTTGAAAAAAAAAATCATCTGAAAGTCATATCACTAAAATATTCACGGGCTAACACACAATTCTAGTAATATGGGTCCTAAATGCCTAAAATATATGCAAAAAAATGGTGAAGCTTTATATACTGCTTCTCCAACTCCTCACGGTAGGTTCCGTAAAGATTTTACAAAAAAATCGTCTGAAAATCATATCACTAAAATATTCATGATCTAATATGCATGAAAAACTGACAAAATCGCCTATTTCCTCTAAAATGACTCCTATATATCCAAAATATATGAAAAAATGGTGAGATTTCTTGAGTCATTATAATATGTGGTGTTGGATTACCGTAAGTAGGGGTGTACAAAACCGAACCGAAAACTGAACCAAACCGCAAACCGAGTCAAATTGGAAAAAAAACCCGACTAGTGGTTTGGTATTGGAAAAAAAAACCCGACTATATTTGGGTTGATTTGGTTTTAACTAAAAAAAACCAACCCGAGACCAAACCAACCCGACATTATATATGTAATTTTAAAATTTTATTTTATACATAAAAATATTTACTTTGATATAATTTTAAAATATTTCTTATACTATTTCATAGTTTTTATCTTTTAATATATTATTTCAAGTTTAAAACTAGAATTCAGAATGATCCAATAAAAATTACAGTTCATAGATGTTGATAATTATAATAAAACTTAAATCAAAATCAAATTAATACTAATGCAAAAAGAAAATCAATTCAACACTAAGAGTGACAATAATATTGAATATTTGTTCTTTAGTTTTACATTGGTTTAGACAATTAAAATACATAATCTAATTTTA
>JAJOOO010031890.1:0-10921 GCA_029582685.1 Solanum piurae
AATTCAATTAAAGATAAAATGACATGTTTTTCAATCATCCAAAAATGAAATCTAGATTAGATTTGAAAAAAAAATTAAATTGGGTTTACATCAAATTCAATTGAACTCCCTAATCAGAATGTTTTTTTCCTTTTTATTGCAAGCAAAACTCGAATATCGCTTGACAAGCTCCCGCTATCAATATTCATCTTTGTTCCTCACAATTCCATAGGAATTTGAAAGAATTGGGGGAAGAAGTTATCTTAGAGATTTGAAGAAATTGGGAGAGTATATGAAAAAGAGGAAAGGAATTATAAAAAAATTGAAAAAAATAATAAATTAATTAAATTTTCACCTGTAAAACGCGTGAAGTTCACAGGCCAACACAGATCTGGTTATGGCTTTTTAAGGGTGTAATTATTACAGGTTTAAACAGTTCAGGGGGGTAATAGGACACCCGTAAAATTGGAGTGTGTAGTTGGGATTTCGGGTATAGGTTGTGGGGGTTTTAGACCATTTTCTCTATATTAAAAGATAAAAACTATGAAAAAGTATAAGAAATATTTAAAAATTATATCAAAAGTAAATATTTTTATGTATAAAATAAAATTTTAAAATTATATATATAATGTCGGGTTGGTTTGGTCCCGGGTTGTTTTTTTTTAGTTAAAACCAAACCAACCCAAATATAGTCGGGTTTTTTTTCCAATACCAAACTAAGTCAAACCAACCACTAGTCGGATTTTTTTTCTCGATTTGTGATTTGGTTCGATTTTGTACACCCCTAAGTCCTTTAGGAAGAAATTCTAATGTCAAGCATTAAGCTTAGATATGACAAAAGGTTCCCATATTTTTTGAAAAAATTATTTAAATGGATACCTTTTAATAAATAATTACGATCTACAAATTAAATTCCCCGCAGAAATAGAAATAAGTTAACTAACAAAAAAATTGAACTGTCATATTTGAATTTAATGGAAGCTATATGTCAAATGAAAAGGACCCAATTTAATGGAAGCTATATGTCAAATGAAAAGGACCCTTAGCCCAATTAGTTTCAAAGACTAGAAGATACATTGAGTCGTAACTTATATTATTAAGTAAATAAAAGTGTAATCTAAGTAGAATATTTAAAAATCTACTTCATATATGTATATATATAATTTTTTCAATTTCAAACTCATGAACTTGAAAAATTATGAATCCATTTCTGGTTCCTTCCATCCCAAAATGATAAACTGATTACTTGTGTTTTGTTGAAGGTGGTCAGCATAGCTAAAGAATTGCTCGGAATAACTCATAACAAAATCAAAAATATTTATCACACATTTAATGTTGTTATAAGTGTTGGGAACATTTACAAAGAGTGTTAATTGTTTCTAAAATAATATATTTAATGATAATTAAATTATTATCGCTAATTATTTTTTATGTACTGTGGATCACAAAAGGCCTTGTTAATTAGCTACTAATTGTCCAATTCAAGTTTCTTGCCAGTCTTCTGATGATCGATCATTTGATTTCTAATAGACTGGGATTGCAGTTGTGTTTGTAGAGTCCTAATAATAAACTACAATATAATTAATGTGTTAATTAAGTTGTTGACCCATACTCAACAAAGAATAATAATGAAATCACATAAAATAAATATTATAAATGAATAAGTCATAATGAATATGATCATAATTTTAAAGTATTAAATCATGCTAAATTAAGTCTAATAAGTTTTTATTTACACAACTAAACATTAAAGAAAAATTAAAATTGAGTTATGTATTTCAATTGTCCAAACCGATGTAAAACTAATTAAAAAACAAATATTCAATATTATTGTTATTAATTCTTAGGGTTGAATGAATTTTTTTTATTAGCATTAGTACTAGTTGATTTTGATTTGATCTTTATTATTAGATTTACTAATATCTATGGACTATAATCTTTTAATGAACCATTCAAAAATTTAAGTCAAACTTGAAATAATATGTAAAAGATAAAAACGAAATATTTATAAATTATATCAAAGTAAATATTTTATGTATAAAATAAATTTTTAAAATTATATATATAATGTGAGGTTGATTTAATCTCACGTTGATTTTTTCAAGTTAAAACTAAACCAACTCAAATATAATGGGGATTTTCTTCAATACCAAATCACTAATCAAGCTTTTTTTCTTGATTTTGACTCAATTTTTGTGATTTGATCATGCAATTTTCGATTCAATTATATTCACTCCTAATGATTGCTATAATAAGGTCGACTGTATTAGCAATGATTTTTTTCCCTTTTCTTGAGAAGTTATATAGGACGGAAGTATTATTCATTGGATGGTTTTGGATTTAGCTAATTATTTGTGTTTTTTTGGGTTTTTTTATTTTATCCCCTGCCACCAGACGTCATTGGTATAGGATATGCTAAAAGGAAAAATTATGCGACTAAACAATATATATTGTTTAATTATTTAATCTAGTTATAGTTAGAAATTATTATTGCTGGCCATTAACATTGATGTTATTTATGTGGGGTTATATTTACGATTTTATATATTCAAAATATATTATCATATTTTCGGATTTCCTCAATTATACAAGTTAAACTTTATCTCTCTTTGCTGATTTTTCTTTTTGGTTCACTCATGCACAATGAGATATCAAATTTCAAAAAAAAAATTCTCTCAAATTATGGGAATCCATGTCAGGCCTACAATTTATGTGACGTAATAAGAATTTTAAGAATCATCTAAATTTTTATTTAATTTTAAAATATTTTAAGTTGTTAATTATTGTAATTTATATTACTTCTTACATAATTTTCATATAATATATTACTCTATATGTCCCAATATACGCGGCATAGATAGAATTTTAAAAGTCAATCAATTTTTTATATATTTTTCAAAGATCTCAAATTGTTAATTTTTGTAATTTATAGTGTTTTCTACATTATTCTCAAATAATATATATTACTTCTTCTATCTCAATTTATGTAGAGTCAATAAAATTTTAAGAGTCAAATAAATTTTCTTATATATCTCTTAAAACATAAATATTTTAATTAATGTGATTTATAAAAAGACAATTACATAATTTTTAAGTATTAATTTATTATATAAATAAATAAATAAATTTTTAAAACTTAAAATATTATATAAATACCCTCTACTAAAACCAAATACATCGAAGGACTTCGAGACTCTAATTGGTAAAAGATGATGTCGGCTCATATACGTGTGGATGGAATATGTGTGACAAAAGATACTTTTGGAAAAAAAAATTCTAATGTCCTTGATAAAGGTTAATTTGGTTTGTTAGTTCATAAATATATTTATGTTCATCAATTTGGGATTTGTATAAGTAGGCACTTTAATTTGTATAAAATTGATAAGTAGACATTACATAAGACGAAATTTGTCAAGTAGAATGCCACATAAAACACATGTGTCTATTTATTCAACTTTATACAAGTTTAAGGGGTCGTTTGGTACAAAGATTAATAACTCAAGGATTATTAATGCAGGAATTAGTAGTGCAGGGATTAGTAATGCAGAGTTTATTTTTATCAAGTGTCTGGTTCATTTTTTCCCACCTCATCTTGTGTTTGGATTAAAACTCTACAAAAAACTTCTTTCCAATTATACCCTTGAATTATTATGTATTGGGTCAAGGTAAATAATTGAGGAACAATAATATTTTTTTTATGACCTTCTAACTAGCTATATGAAAAACAATTTTGTTGTCATGTTTGCTATTTTTTCACTTGAATTATTTGAGGACAAATAATTGTCATCTTAATAAATTGATCACTCACAAAATGTCATTTTTTAATTTAAAAAAGATAAATCATCTAATTTTAAAATCGAAAGGACGATCAACAATGGTAAAAATTGAATAAACCATCTACATTAATTGCACATAAAAATTGCAAGTTGTAGTTTTAATTTGTTTGTAATTTTTTTATCAAAATACAAATAACTAGAAAACCACACAAATATATATATATATATATACACACACACACACACATTCAATTAAGATCATAAACGTCACATACAAATAAACAACTCACATTTCAA
The DNA here is from genome assembly GCA_029582685.1 of Solanum piurae. Classification (NCBI taxonomy): domain Eukaryota; kingdom Viridiplantae; phylum Streptophyta; class Magnoliopsida; order Solanales; family Solanaceae; genus Solanum; species Solanum piurae. The sequence goes on from JAJOOO010031890.1 coordinate 4,053, forward strand.
ATTTGTATTGATTTGTATTGGATTTATTTGATAACAAACAACTCTCTCTAAATAATTTGTAAAGCTAATTTATTTAAATAAATTTACTAGTATAAATATAAATCATAAAATCAACAAAATAATTTAAATAATTTGTGGGATATTTTTGTCTTTACATAGACTTATCCCATGGTATTATATCCTATGTATTACTAATACCTCCAAATGGAAAGTATTACTAATACATCCTATAATACCATGTAGGAGATATAACTAATCCATGGATTAGCTATACATAGGCCCAAATTCCTACCAAACATAGTACTAAATAATACCTTACATAATACATGAACTATTTCTTCTAATACGGCCTACCAAACGACCCCTAAGTGTCTACTTGTGAACATCTAAAGATCGAGGACATACCAACAAGGATTGTGGTGGAGTGGTAAATACTCCTTCATCCTTAACGAAGAGGTCTCGGGTTCGAGTCACCTTGGGTATGGAGTCGCCTTTGTTAGGAAGCGCTTTACCCCCAATGTGAGACTTTCCGGTGCGAATCCGGATTTAGTCGGGCTCCAATGTGGGTACTGGACACCAAATGGGAAACCAAAAAAAAAAGACCGAGGACATAAATATGAATCGTAATCAATTTTAATGACATATTTATGTATTATAACTTTCTTTTTATGTGACTATTATCTTGTCCTTGTGTTGAAACTTATGACGAATTTGTTTGAATTAGTTTTTAACCTATTTTTATTATTTTAATTTTAGAATAAGTGTATAATTATTTAAATATTTTGGAACAGCTTAAAAATTATTTAAATTTAAAAATAAGTAAAATAAGTCAATTTATACAACACTAATAAGTTCCTTCTTATGATAAGGAAGATTCATATATTTCATATTAATTGACAAAAGATGATATCCTCTCTATGTGTGGCTCAGTAAGCCATTAATTTTATTCAAATATTTTGAAACTCCTTAAAAATTATTTTAATTTAAAAATATGTAAAATAATCCAAACAAATATTTTGAAACTGCTTAAAATTTATTTTAATTTAAAAATACGTAGAATAAGTCAATTTAGACGATCACTAATAAGTTCCTTCTTATGACAACGAAGGATCATATATTTCATATTCATTGACAAAATATTATATCCTTTCATCTATATGTGGCTGAATGTAAGCCATACAAAGAAAGAAACAAAAAAAACAATTCACATTTCAAATTGCCAAATTTGTTTCAATAAAAAAAAGAGCTCATCACAATAGAAACAAAATACGAGAACAAAAAATTATCGAATTTAAACCCGACATATATTATAAATTTGTAAGGCATTTCAAAAATTTCATAAAACTATAAAATATTTTATTATAATTACAATAATAATTACGCTTTAATTACAAATAAATTTGGATCATTTTTCTTGTGAAATTACACTGTCCATATTACTCATTTAAGTTATTTTCTATAGTCTGAACGATTTTTTTGTTTTATTTTATTTTTGCATTTTCCATATTGTCGACTCAGACTTAGACACATATTTTTCAATAATGAATAACCAATTATCACTGTAACATCCACTAGGTTTACTACACGCTTTACTACACGTTTACTACACGCTTTATTTTGAGTATAAGGTTATAAGGAAAGACATGTTTCATAATGTATTTATGTCAAGGTTTATAGAGGTAGTCCACTAGTAATTAAATTATGTTTTAGAGGGTAAAGTCTCATGTAATTAACAATCGCACCCTTGTTTACTCAACACGTTCTTTGTCAAAAAATTATACTATAATTGAAAAATTTTAATACAGAAGTTATATTATGGTAATTTGTTTTTTTTCTATTTTATTTTAACATACTTGATTTTATCCATGTATACTATCAAATATTAGGTTTACTTCAGCAAGAAGAAATTTATTATGCATACAATGTAAAGTCAACATGTTGAGAGAAGGACAGAAAGACAGACTCATTATTCACGAAGTTTCATTTCCTTCAAATTTCTTTTTTTCTTTTCTAAATCAACGCTAATCTATTTATTGATATGTTTGTGATCGTCGAACCAACTTAGTAGAGTTTAAGAAGAAAAAGAGGTTCTAATTTTGGTTGTTAGCTCTTCTATCATACTAAAAATGTCAAAATAAATATATGAGTACTAAAAAGTCTTCTTAATGAAGCCTTTTTCTAAGCCTTCTAAAGCGTAGCATTAGTCAGACAAACATTGCTAATTTGTTGCACTCTTTGGGTTTGATTGCTTAATAACATTAATTACTTGATACGATTTGCTAATTTGAAACTAATTAAAAATTACGTAAAATATTTGAAGATTTTTCAACATGATTTTTACTTAGACCCGCTTGATTTAGAAAGTAGACATCTTCTTCTTCATTTTTTATGTTTTTATTTTCCTAAAAAAATAAATATGTTTTGCTCAAGTAACAAGAGCGACTAAAATTAGTATTAATAGGATATGCTATAATTTAAAATTCAGTAATTCAAGGCCATTTACAGTTTAACTATTTTGAAATCTACCATGATTATTTACTCTCTTTTCTATTAAAATTGTGAGTAAAAAAAATTCAAGGGAAATGTTTATTCTCTTTAATAAAAAGAAACATAAGAACTCTCATTTGTAATTACAAAAGAGTGGGACATTATATATTAATAAAAAAACTAATTACAAAAGAGAGGGACATTAAGTCAAAACCTCCATATAAAAGAGAAGATGAACGAAGGGGATTATTCCAACTACTTGCTGAGTTTATAACATATAGATTGTCTCAATAAGTTTAGGAGACTAAAGTCAAATTTTATAGAGAAATTTTAATTTTTTGTCGACATAAATAAATTGAAGAATTAAAACAATTTCAATGTAATTCTATAGACAAGGTTGGAGAGGATAGGATGTACGGGGACTTTATAAAGTAAGAAGATAAATAATGTAAATTTTCAATTAAAAAAATGTAATATAAAGTATGAATAATAAACCTAACTCAAAAATTTATTTATAATGATATCGAAATAGTGTTGTACTAAATTTGATAAGTTATAGTAAAACTAAAATAATGTTGCTTTTTTGTTGTGCTTGAAATTTGAAAAAGATACCAAAAAATAAATCTGATCATAAGATTTGACCGTTTGAGAGAATTTAAAATATTCAATAATGAAAGAATAAAAATAGTGAAAGGAGAATATAAAAGGTAAATATAAGAATAATAATGTTGGTTCATGACAATTGTCACGATATAAACAAGACAACAAAATAGGTAGCCAAGTTAGAAAGGATGTTACAATTAATTAACTAAACACTATTCATTATCAATTATTACAACGATCCCTAGATCAAATAAGGTAAAAAGTGATTATTTTTTCTATCCAAAAAATATATTTTATTTTACATAATTCATATTTCATTTCCTTCTCATTCTCAAACTTTAATTCTTGTGATTTCATGCGATTATTTATATTATATATTTTATTTATTTACTCTATGTTTATTTTTTTCATTAGCATAATTTTGTTTGTATTCTAATTTTTGAATTAAAGGAAATTTAATTTTTAAATAAGGTTATAAATTTACCTTTTTTTCTTATAAATCACATTTATGTACATTATGTTGGAATTTGACATAGAGTATTACACTAAATTTCTTTTCGAATTTAGAACTTTTGTAATATTTTCAATTTTATTTGTTTTAGTAGTATCGACTTGATATTTCACATTGAAAGTCATTTATTTTTAGTTAGACTTGATAGATTATTTTTTTGTAAAATATTTACATAATTTATAATATTATATATAATATTAATTTTTTTTGTAAACATAATTTATGATGTTCATAGAAATTTTGTACTTTTAGTTTTTATTATTAATTTAATTAATATATACTAATTTGAAAAACATAAATAATTTATTGTTTATAATATTTGTTAAGAACACATGTTTGTTGATTAGTATTTTTAAAAGATATTTATATATATATATATATATATATAATCAACATAAAGTCTTTTATTTATCTATTATAAAATTTTAAATTTTAGAGAATTAACTTTAATTCTAGAAATTTGACCTTATGATTGCAATTTACAATCAAACAATATATTTATAACTACATTGTAACTACATTGTGGCAAACAAACATGTCAACGTAATTATTAGATTGTGTAATTTACTAAACTGGTAATTACTATCCTAGTAATTACATCAATTTCAATTATTTGCTTTCTTTCGAAATAGATCCTAAGTAAATAATTGTATCCAAAACAAATTAAGAAATTCAGAACCTAATTGGATTGCCGCGTGAAGTTGACTAAAAATCTGTATTTGTTAGCCTCACATCAAGGCCCCAAGAAATTGCTTTATTAGTGATCGACATGACCGTGATAACATATACCCAACTTGAAAACCCCAAGTTAAAAATAACCTATTACTCTATTTCGGTTTTGTGTGATATAGTTTAATCTAACATATTGAGTATTTTGTTACAAATAATAAAATATGATCCAACAAAGTAATAGATATTTGTATAATTAAAAATTATCTCATTAAAATAAATAGAGAAATTTTAAAGTCAAATTATTTCTGAACTCTATTTGTCCCAAATTTGTGTGTAACGACCCGAACTGTCGTTATTTAGGAGAAACAAAAAAATGGGAAAATTCTGGGCCACTGTCCGCCAGGGCGGGACAGATGCCGCTAGGGCGCCGGCGCCAGAGGGGGATAAGTTGGCGCCAGAGCAGGATAGGCGAGACAGAATGTAAATAACGTGAAATCCTAATTCCTCCTTCTTCCTAAAATACCTAAATTAGTCGTAAAACACCCTAGAAATCCCCAGAAAGCTGTTGCAAGCTTGAGAAAAAGGGAGGGAGAGATTTCTAGCGTGAAGATGTCGATGGATTGCAGATTTTCGATCAAGATCACTGTCACGAATTCCGGAAACAAGAATCAAAGACCAAAACCCCGTGCAGCTGCTTGGCGCGCAGGTAGGCTAGGTTTTTTGAATTGAGTAGTTATAAATCTGTGCTCACTGTGTAATATATGTAATTCAACGGTAGGATTTTATGCGTAGGCCTTCGTGCACCGAACGAAACCCGATGAAATCCTAGAAAGAAGCCTTAGATGATGAACTAAGGCTAAGTATGGGTGAAGTAATGCTTTCATGTTATACATCGATGAGTAGTTGGGGTGATGATTATGATTTGATGATTGTGAGTTGAGAATTTGTTCTTGCTCCAGTATACTATGGGCATGTATGTGAACAATGCTCGTTGATCACCTTTAATGTAATGAGTATGAATGAAGAACTATATGTTGTGAATCACTCTTGTTGTATGATTTGTGAAGATATACATTGTGATTGTGATTGTGGATCGGGTGTTGCGTTCCGACACACTAACTTGGATCGGTTGCCAAGTTCCTGCATAATTATGGGATCGGTTGCCATGTTCTGGCATAATATTTGGATCGGGTACCACGTTCCGATATGCTAACAGTTTGAGTTTGGGTTTCCTGAGAGGACCAATGATTTGACATAATTGTATGCCTTGAGGATTGTGAAACTGTACCGTGGTTCGTAATGATAATTGATGTTGTATTTCTCAGAGTTGTTTTGTGGTTGTGAGGTCTTATGTTTGATTGTTCGTCTATGTTGAGTAGACTTGGTATGTATCTTGATGAAAAGTGAACCGAAAGGGCATTCCCAACCGGGAGGTGATACGGTAGGTGGGAGGCAACGTTTCAAGAATTGTTAACGTTCGAGTAAGGGTGTCGTGTGTTGTAATGGCGAGGAGTGGGGGGTAGTGTACGTGATGTAAGTGCTTAGGTGGATTTCACTTGGAGAAAGGGATTTGTGATTAGGGGTGAGAAAGCGTGACGTAATGTACTATGTGGCCATGACTAGGTAATATGAAGAGGAAGTAAGGATTTGACGTGAGCAGGTAGTTGGAATGTTTGTAGTTATCTTTGGGGACTTTCTATGTGTTAGAATGGTTAAGCTATGGTCAAGAACCTAGTAAGTAGGTTGACCGGAAAGGTGGTTGGTAGTTAGGGGACTAGCGTGATTTGTTGGTTGTCGCGAGAGGGTAAAGGTGGAAAAGCGAGGGTGATACATGCATGATCTTACTAGTTGTTTCCTTATGTTATGTGGTGGGTGTCGGGTTGACCAATGATGCCTACCAGTACGTGTGGTTTGTACTGATACTACTTTTGCTATGTATTTTTGACACAATCTGGATCAATGCAGGTTGGTGATGTTTCCTTAGGTGAAGATGAAGAATTCTCCAGCAGCTTCTACTCTTCCCTCCTCATGGTGGGAGCTGTGTCTTTTATTATTTATGTCCAGTTTGTACTCTTAGCAAGATCTTGTACCTGTTTAGACTAGATCCTTGGGGGTGTTCATTATTTTACAAGTTTTAACCAAATTGTGTTAAAGGTACTTATTTATAAAAATTTCGTTAGTATATTTTATCTCTGTTTATTTAATTTTCTGCATGTTTTAAATTATTGGGATTTGAGGATTCTCCTACTTAGGTGGTAGTACATAGATGCCCACACGGCGCGGTGGATTGGATTGTGACAGTGTGAAACATTTGAATGTTAAGTTTGTTGAAATAAAATTTATAAATTTATTTACATAAGAAAAATATTATGAATCACAATGACCAATAATTTAAAATATTTAAAAGACATGTATATAATTAAAAGAAAAACTTGATTAACTCCAGAAATTTTAACCATGCCACAAAACTTATAGAATAAGCAAGTAAGATATTATTAAAAAGGGACAAATTAGAAACTAGTAGTGAGGGGCATTGACCTTTCTTTGAACTAATATTCCACAGAACGGGGGGGGGGGGGGGGGGGGGGGGGGGGGG
>JAJOOO010031891.1:0-12144 GCA_029582685.1 Solanum piurae
CTTAGATGATGAATGTTGATTATTAGGGCTTTGAGAGTAAAGCTTATATAATGAATGCTGATTAGTAGATAGAATTTTTGTGGAAGGATTTACCCACGTGATCTATACTATAAATGTATGAATGAAAGTGAAAGGTTTTCTCACATTGAATAATTCTAGGTTGAAAGGCTTGCTCACCTAAGATTAATCAAATAATCTATGAACTATGATAGATAAGAATTAGCTTGAATTAGTCAAATGAGATGCTTCTTTCATGAATAGCTTGACTTGGTAAAACAAAAACATGCTTGGTAGCTTGAGTTAGTAGATCTCATGGATAGCCTTGGATTGAGCAATAGTACCCTTCCAATGGTTATCTTTAACTGGCATGAGAGGATGCTTGCATGCTAGCATGATTTGGTAAGGCCAAACTCTTTCGTTGGTAGCTTGGATTGAGCAATAGTACCCTTCCTTGAGTAGATTGGACTTGCAGGAGATAGCTTGGTCTAGCATAATGAGGTGCTTTTCCTTGATAGCCTTGAATTGGTAAATAGTAACCATTCATGGGTAATTACTTGTTTTGGACTAGTATAGAAGTACTCTTCAAGGAAGTATTGTAAGCATATTTTAGTATGAAATTTACTTGTATGATGATAGGTTAGCTTAGATTGTTTCTTGAGTTGTCTTCCTTGAAATGTTTGACTACAGGTGGATTACCCAAGTACTAACTAAGGATAAGTTAAGGTTACTTGAGAAGTGTTCCTCTTACATTATGATGATCTATGTGCATTGATTATGCCTATGATTTATGTTGTTTTCTCTTATGATTATGGCTTATGTCTTATGTTGACTAATGCTTATGTTATGTCCATGTTGATGTTTATGCAAGATATCATATTTAGTACATGTTTGTACTAATGAATACTCTTGCATACATTTATTATCAAAATGTAGGGTCAGGCGATATCGACTTCCATCCCCGTGGCAAGGATCTTAGTAAAAGCAAGGATCAAAGATTGGTGAGTCCTCATAGCATTCGAGAATATAGCAACCATTTCCTTATGTTTTTTCATTTTGTGTTTTGAACTCTTGTATGGGCTGTGTCCCAAAGATATTCATGTTTTAGATGGTTTGAGACAAAGTGTATTAGACTTCTGCTTTCTTTATAAAAGACTTTGATATTGTCGATTTTTTTTAAAATTTCTGCTCATTTCTATTATCTATATTATGAAAGCTAACTGTCTTATATGAGGCCTCTCGGGGTCTTGTATTCCATGTTACGTCTAGGGTGTACCCCTTGGTCGTGACAGTCAAAGCCACACCCGAGCTTTAATGAAAAATTAGGAAAAAATAAATATTAAGGTGATACCATGAGTTAATGTAATGTCAAGTAAGGTAGAGAAGTCATTTAAAATCAAAATATACCATACTTGGCCTTGAGTAAGCATTACTTGCTAAGAAAATCCTATAGTGATCCTAATTTAACGGTTGGAAATTCTAAGTTTATAAAATAAGGGCAGTTATGGTATTATGTCTGTATGGTATTGAATTCAATTCTGAGAATGAGTGTATACTGAGTCCCTTTCATTGAACTATAAATCGTTATATGTGAGAACACAAGTGTTTCTTTGTGGTAAGGCCACAAGTAAAACGGTCGAAGATTTGGTATCTTGCTGATTGCTATCTATGTATGTGAATGCGTCAATTGGTATGTCTATGATTGATCTGCATGCATTGTCGTGTTATTGAACTTAATGATTGCATTGTGATAAAAATTGATAGTGGAGGGTTGACTATTATGAATAATGTCATGTGATTGCTTGAGTTTTTTGGTTTACTTTTGTGTCGTGTCATTTAGAGTTAGTAGTTTCGCCAGAGGACAAGCAACAATTTTAAGTTGAGGGTGTTGATGTACTGCAGATTTACGGTACTTATAATGTTTTAAGCTTGGAGTTTTGAGTTCGTTTTTAACATTTGTTAGTAGATGATGGGATGTTATTTTTCTTTTATTTTGCAAGAAAATAGGTTTTGGAGTAGTCGGAATGAAAAGAGTTGAAGCATCAACATTTTTGGTGATTGAGGACTCAACCTACGGGCCGTAGGAATGAGTCGCAGACTGAGGCAATGAAAAATAGCGCAAAGTGTAAAACGACGAGACCAAATGACGAGCCGTAGGGACTAGTCGTGGAAAAGTTCATAGAAGTTGAGCTCCAGTACTTGGATAAAAGAAAGTCAGGCGGGTCGTGTAAAGTTTTATAGATGGTAGAACATACCTATAGAAAAGTTTAGATGCTAATAAGTGGATATACTATTTGACTGAAGGTTCTTACGAACCGTAGGAATTTTTACGAGTTGTAGAAACGAACCGTAGGATTTACTGCGACTCCGATTTTTCCTAGATTTCCTTTTTCGAATTTATTCAGGATTTGATGTCTATAAGTATTAGTTGTAAGTTTTTTTGCGGAGTTAGATAATTTGATATTTTTGTTTTGTGTTTGAGAATCAATTTGGGAACACTTTATCCATTTTAATTCTTGGAGCATTGGTTTATATTATAGTTTTTGTTTGTAAATTCGAGATTCTAGATTTAATCTACTCTAATTGTAAGTTCATGATTTATTTTAACAAACATATTATGAATTGTGATCACCCAAGCATGAGTAGATAAATATAGAACTAGGGTTGTGAGAACCATGAGTAATTAACAATGTAGACCTAATAATTAATTAATCCTTGAATAGTGTTTATGCATGTATTGTTGATCTCTTTATTTTGATTACTTTTTAATGGTGGTCAACGTTATAACTAAACTTATTCCTACTTATTCGACTAAAGATGTGATGAAACTTTCCGACCAAGGAAGTGATGAAGGGGAAAAGAAATTAAACAACATAGATTTAGTGTTGATAATCCGCTATCTAATAGCCTAAACTCAAGATGTGAGGGCTAATCTAGGGTCAAGGGTAAGGGTTAAGAAAGTATAAACTCGTAAACCAACTAAGTTGCATCGAGAAGGCCGAGTTGGCCGGGTATCAATTGAAAGAAGTGGCCCAAGTGTGGTACACACAATGGAAGGACAATAGGCCTATAAGGGTGGGTCCCATAACTTGGGAGATATTCAAAAAGGCTTTTCTTGATAGATTTTTTCCACCGTGAGAAGAGAGAAGACAAAGTTGAGGAGTTCATCAACCTTCATCAAGGAGGTATGAGTGTCCAAGAATACTCCTTGAAATTTACTAAGTTGTCCAAATATGCCCCCCCCCCCCTTTGGTTTCCAACCCAAGAGATGAAATGAGTCGCTTTGTCACCGGTGTGTCCGATGATATTGAAGAAGAGTGTCGTGCAGCAATGCTCCACGACAAAATGGATATCTCAAGGTTGATGGTTTATGCTCAACAAGTTGAGGAATCAAGGATTAGGAAGAAGAGTATAGAGGTGAAAAGGCCAGGCCCGACGATGGGAATTCTTCTAAGGTAAGTTTGAAGGTCAAAGTGGACCAAGGTTTTAGAAGAGGTTCTCCAATCAAAGTCCCTCCAATGCTCCAAAGCCCATCAAAGATAGGGTGTATAACCCTAAGCATCAAGGAGGCAATAGGGCCAGCTCTTATGTCGAAAGAACTAATTGTGCAAAGTGTGGTAAGAAGCATGAGGGGAAATGTCTTGCCGATATGGGTGTGTGCTATGGATGTGGCAAAAGTGGCACCAATTGAAAGATTGTCCAACCCATACTACAAAGGGAAAAGAGGGTAATCAAGCTACACCAAGTGGTTCTAATGCCGATGCTACCAAGAAGAATCGCTTATATGCTCTCCAATCTAGAAGTGATCAAGAGGAGTCCCCGGACATTGTTACCGGTATGTTGCAAGTATTTTCAATTGATGTTTATGCATTATTAGACCCCGGTGCCACTTTATCTTTTGTTACCCCTTTTGTGGCTATGAAATTTGAAGTGTCTTCCAAAAAGTTAAAAGAACCTTTTTCCGTGTCTACCCCGATAGGTGATTCGGTTATAGCTAAAATAGTGTATAGGAGATATCCTATCTCCTTGTCTCATAGAGTCCAAATGAACTCATTTTAGAATGGAAGGGAGGGAATTCAATCCCTAGAGGTCGGTTCATTTCATGTCTAAAAGCTAGAAAAATGATTTCTAAGGGGTGTGTCCATCATATTGTTAGGGAAGGACATTGAGTCTGAGACTCCATCTTTAGAGTCGGTCCCCGTAGTGATGGAGTTTCCGAAAGTCTTTCCCAATGACTTTCCTGGAATTCCTCTCGAACGGGAAATAGACTTCGGCATTGATCTTTTGCCGGATACTCGACCCATATCAATTTCTTCTTACCGGATGGCTCCGGCCGAATTAAAAGAATTGAAGGCACAACTCAAAGATTTGATAGACAAGGGTTTCATCCAACCAATCATATCTACATGGGGTGCTCTTGTATTATATGTGAAAAAGAAAGATGGGTCCCTTAGGATGTGTATTGATTACCGCCAATTGAACAAGGTAACCATAAAGAATAAGTACCATCTCCCTAGAATGGATGATTTTTTTTACCAACTCCAAGAAGCGAGTTACTTTTCGAAGATTGACTTAAGGTCGGGTTACCACCAACTTAGGGTGAGAAAGGTTGACATTCCTAAAATGGTCTTCCGAACAAGATATGGTCACTTCGAATTCCTAGTCATGTCTTTTGGTCTAACAAATAGCCCGGCGGCATTCATGGTAGGATAAATAGGGTATTTATGCAATATCTTGATTCGTTTGTGATCGTCTTTATTGATGATATTTTGATCTATTCAAGGAGTGATGGTGATCATATGAAGCATTTGAGGATACTATTGCAAGTTTTTAACGACCACCTACTATATGCTAAGTTTAGTAAGTGTGAGTTTTGGCTAAGATCGGTTGGTTTTCTTGGCCATATTGTGTTGGACAAGGGTATCGAGGTTGATCCTAAGAAGACGGATGCGGTCAAGAGTTGGCCTAGACCTTTATCCCCTACTGATATTCGAAGCTATTTGGGTTTGGCCGGTTATTATCAGAGATTTGTTGAGGGCTTTTCCTCTGTTGCTTCTCCATTGACAACCTTAACCCAAAAGAACGCTAAATTTGAGTGTTCGGAGGCTTGTGAGAAGATCTTCCAAGAATTAAACGATAGGCTTACCTCCGCTGTGGTGTTGACTTTACCTGAGGGTACCAACGGATTCATAGTGTATTATGATGCTTCGAGAGTAGGGTTGGGGTGTGTTCTCATGCAACACGGTAAGGTGATTACCTATGCTTCAATGCAACTCAAGATTCATGAAAAGAACTACCCGGCCCATGATCTCGAACTAGCGGCGGTGGTGTTTGCGTTAAAAATATGGAGACACTATCTCTATGGGGTGCATGTAGATGTGTTTACCTACCACAAGAGTCTGTTTAGCCAAGGAGATTTGAATCTCCGACAAAGAAGGTGGTTAGAGATTTTGAAAGATTATGACATGAGTGTCCTATATCACCCCAGAAAAGCTAATGTGGTTGCGGATGCCCTAAGTAGATTGTACATGGGTAGTGTGGCTCATACCCAAATGAGTTGGCTCCAATTCACCCGGTGTTTCATGTTTCCATACTTAAGAAGTGCATTGGTGATCCGGTGTCCATCCTTCCTTTAGAGGGTTTAGGAGTTGATGAGAACCTTTCCTATGAAAAGGTTCCGGTTGAGATTTTGGACCGGCAAGTTAAGAAGCTAAGGAACAAAAAAGTAGCTTCCGTTAAGGTTCTATGCAGGAATCACTTAGTTGACGGTGCTACATGGGAGTCCGAGGCCGATATGAAGTCCCGTTATCCTCACCTTTTTCCTTCTACTCCTATCCCTACTTGAGGTAAATACTTTCTGGAGTTTGGTGTTTTGGAAATCATTTGTGCTATGAGTTTTCTTTATGATTCCTTATGATGTGCATGTTCTTGTGAAGATTCATGTTTACCATATATTGAATTTTCATGAATTATGTGTTCCTCATGTTGGTTGCACTTTAGTATGATAATTGCATATTTGACTTCATGAGGTGAAATAATGAACATGTTTTGTCATACTTGTGATGATATGGCTTATCTGCTCTATAATGTTGTGTTGAACTCATTCTAAGTTGGAGAAGGGTGTTCCTCGTATGATCAGATGAAATGATGAGTTTGGTGCATAATGAGTTGTGGATTAAGTTCCTATTATTTTGTGATTGCATTGGTTATGTCTTGAGATAGAGTTGATGTTTCCTCCTATAAATTGTGCATTGTTTTGATGTTGCATATTTATTGGGCTGCTAGTCTTCAGTCTTTACTTCCGTAAGGTGTCTAGATCACCATTTGAGGATGAATGTTCCTAAGGGGGAGATAATGTAACACTCCGGAAAATGGTAGGTTGAACTAGAGCCTAAACGTAAGGAGGAACGTCTTAAATATGAGTCATAGGGGTCAAGGCCATGAGGCTTGCCATGGCCAAGGGGCCAAGCCAAAGCCAAAACGTCAAGGCTGCCCCTAGCCATTAGTTGCTGCCCCAACCTTCACGAGAAGGACCACTAGTCGTGGTCCTCACCACTGCTCGTGAAGGTGGGCATGGTCTTTTCTTTGCCTTGAAAATTTGGCCACCAAATTCCCTAGCTACTGCCTCAACTTCATGCCCATCACCACGGTCCGTGGTCTTGACCACGGCCAAGGGAGGCTCTCGTGAAGTTGCCTTAGGCAAATAGCCAAATGGCCCCAAATGCCATAGTCACTGCTCCAACTCCACGGGCATGACCATGTGCCGTTGTCCACTTCACGAGCCGTGAAGAGGCCCGTGGAGATGACTTGGGCGATGGAACTTTAGACACAAAAATGGAGGTCACTGCCTCACCTTCACGGGTAAGGACCACGGGTCGTGGTCCTTACTACGGCTCTTGAAGGTGGCCTTGGTGCCTGGACGTGACTTATAAATGAGGGTTAAACAAGTCTTTTCCTATTTTAGTCCAATTTATGTGGGGGTGTTTTGGGTATTTTAGGGATAAAATATATATTGATTTTAAGTCATAATTTACAAGACTTGATCATTAATTCACATCACCCAAATATTTACCCAAATCCTCTTCTCTCCAATATTTCTCTCTCTATAGTTCCTCCATTGAAGAACACCAAGAACTTGAAGATTAGGGCTCAAGAATCAATCCTCTGAACTCCAAATCATGGGTAAAACTTCAATTAAGGTATGGGGACCTTGATTCATGGAACACTTTTCTCCATGAAGCCCTTCAAACTCTAATTTCGAAATTGGTATAATGTTCAAAAACTAGGGTTTCTATTCTAGCCATGTGTTCTTCCTAAAAATGATTTTATTATGTTATTTCCATTATATTATGGATGATTTGATGTTTAATGGTGATTTTTATTGTAAATTTCCCCATGAACCCATGTGTTACCCCATGACCCCAATTTCACGAATTATGATGGGTTTGTTGATGCAAGATGAAGACTATGAATTGTATCTATGTTAACCTAGTTATTGAATCTTGTTTATTCATGTTTAAAGTAGTATTTCTAAGTATGATTGTGAGACTTGGTTCATGACCCTTGAAGGGGGGATATTGTGGAGGTTTGTTCATGAATGATGGGAGTTATATGTGAACTTATAATTCACTTGAAAGGTAAAGATCTTATCACCATTGTTTATATTGAGGTATTATGGAAAGGTCAATTCTCCCCTTACCCTATACACATATTCATGTATGACTTGTCTAGGATGGTGATAACATTGTTGTTTGATTGAAAGGATATTTCTCTTGATAACACAATGAATGTATTGTGAATGTTCTACTCACATGTTAATGTTGATTCTAAGGTTGAAAGTACATTCTCACCTTTAATGAATTTATGAGTTATTATGATGAATTGTATTGGGTTAGAACACTCCTTCACACATGTAAACGCAATTTAAGAGTAATTATGTATAATTTGGGGAATAATGCTTAGCACTGAGTGGATATGGACAATGAGGTAAAGGCCCTTCCGCTAATGCAATAGGTTGGGTCTAAGTGAACTCATAAGATGGAAGCCCCTCCGCTAATGCAATAGGGTGGGTTTCTAGAAGCAATCTCCCTATCCCATAACTATGTGCTAACATAGGACCTTAGCTAGTGGATCCACCTTATAGCTATATATATTTAGTTCTACCTTAGGCAAGTTCGGGAGTTGCTTTAGAAATTGTTGCTGGCTCCGGGTGTCAGTAATAGAAAAAGATTGGATTGGGAAAGACCATGGAGGTTGCCAGTGCTGTTGGGGAAGCCTCTCACCGAGAAGAAAAAAGAAAATAGGACAATAGGACTCCTTCTTCCGGTGTGGGGTTATACGACATCGGATTCCATGTAGCTCACATGGTCTATGTCGGTTATGGAAACTTTTCCCTATATAATGAAGATAATGAATGAGACATGAACTATATTATGACTTCTTGGTGAGTTTACTTAGTAGGAATGGGGGTATAGGATTCCACATTGCACAAGTAGACTTGGAAGGATGTTATGAGATGGTTCTTTCATGTTATGTTATGATGAAATATGAGTGTATGCATGTATGTTGAATGGATAGTTTATATGAGTGACTTTCCTTATGTCCAAGTAATGTACATGACTAGTTCCTTGTTGATGACTATTGAATATGATGAGGTCCAAAGGTGACATGTATGACCAAGGTAGCTTCAAAGGAGTACTTTGTATGGTTGGTATTATGGGATGCCAACCATACATTGCACAAGTGTTCCTTAGGGGTTGCTAAGGTGTTGGTGTTACCATTTTGTGGATATAAATGTGATTATGGCTTGTCTTTGACATTAAAAATGTATGTTGGTTTCCAATGATAAATGCATTCTTTTCAAATAAAATATCCTTTTATCACGTTTTAAGGATTTTATGCATGTTTCCATACTTATTACATATTATGTGCTAACCCCTTCTTCCTTCTACATCTTAATGAGTGTAGGTTTCGGCTAGGTGACTTTCTCTCTCCTTTAAAGAAGACTTGGATTGCTTATCTCCAAGTTGTCGTGAGTCCTCAAGTTCGAGGACGGGATTTCCTATTTCTTAGTTTCATTTGTATCTCGTATATTGATAATTTTGTTGATGTAAAGGGCTAAGTCCCAAAACTTTATATTCCTATGTTTAGATGGTAAATGAGACAAAGTCTAGTTTTTCCTACTACTTTCTTTTATGAAAAGTGAAGTTGAATTTCGATTGTAAAGTTTTAAATTTTTCCACATTATTTTCTATGTCTTATGTAATGATGATGCTAGAGGCTTGTATGAGACCCCTTCGGGGTCAAGTACGTCGTGGTACGTCTAGGGGCTAGCCTTGGGTCGTGACACCCTGAAGCTGATCGAAAATATCATCAATTCTCGGAAGAGGATACTTATTCTTGATGGGTAACCTTGTTCAATTGGTTGTAATCTATACAAATCCTAAGTGAACAATCTTTCTTTCTCACAAATAAGACCGGAGCTCCCCAAGGTGACACTTGGTCGAATAAAGCGCTTATCTAAGAGATCATTTAACTGCTCTTTAAGCTCTTTCAACTCTGTTGGTGCCGTTCCATATGGCGGAATAGATATAGGATGAGTATCTGGGAGAATATCTATACTTTGTCTATCTCTCTCTCGGGAGGGATTCCGGGTACATCATCTGGAAAGACTTCTGGGAACTCTTTTACTACTGGAACTGACTGGATATGAGGTATCTCAACACTAGAGTCATTAACTTGGACTAAGTGATAGACACACCCCTTAGAAACCAATTTCCTTGCCTTAGAATACAAATTAGGCACTGCTGAACTGCTTTTCCACTCTAAGACTGGCTTATTTGGAAACTGAAACTTGACAACTTGAGTTCTACAATCAACTGAGGCATAACAGGCATGAAGCCAATCCACACCAAGAAAAATATCAAAATCTACCATGTCTAACTCAATTAAATTAGTCATGGTACTCCTGTGATTGGCGGAAATGGGACAATCACGATAGACTCTCTCTGCTAGAATAGACTCACCAACGGGTGTGAAACACTGAATTGTTTACTAAGTTGCTCAGGAATAACATTAAAATTCATAGCATCATATGGAGTTACAAAAAATAAACTCGCTGCTGGGTCTAGCAAAGCATAAACAGTAAAGTCAAATACATGGATCATACCAGTGACAACATCTGGTGAATCCTCTTACTCTTGGTGACTATTGATAGCATACAAGCGGTTTATTCCTCTGCCAGTACCAGAAGTATCCCCTCTAGGTGTAGCTCTGTCTGGTGGAGCGACTGAAAAAGACTGGGCTCTACTGCCCCCATTACCATTACCCTGCATGTTCTTTGAACATTCTCTCATGAAGTGACCATTCTGACCACACTTGAAACAACCAGTGGAGCCCTCATGAAATGTACCTGAGTGGTTCCTACCACACTTAGCGCAGGTAGAATGCTTACTACCCCCTTGCGCCATGCTACCCTAAGAATAGGCAGGTTTAACTCGGAAATTCTGACTATTGTACTCACCTTTGTTCTTAGATGCATGTAACGACCCTAAAAAATGAAGTAGGATAAAGTAGAGCCTCACATGGGTTTTATGCATTAATAACTTGTTAAAATAATGGATAATATCCTTATTAGTTAGTTTTAAAGAGTTTGGAAGACAAACGTCAAGGGACGACCAAGACGTTCGAAAACTAGTTTTTGATGTGTTGGTGTGTACTAGTATGTTGTTCATGTTTTTAAGTGTTTTTTGGAGTCTAAAATCAGTGGAGGTGACCCTAGTGTCTAAATAAATGTTTTTAGGGTCAAAACGTTCGGGTACGACTCCACGGGACCACTCTAAGGGTCCCCGAGGAGGACCCCAACCCTTGGCCAAACAAGCTGTCAAGGTAGCTTGAAGTTTGCTCATTGAGGGAGCATGTCTGCGTCGCAGACTAGCTCCACCAAGGGCTAAAAGTTTGGTCCGCATCGCGGACATGTCGCGGACTCTACTGTCTCGGAATTTAATTTCTAGAAACTTGTGGGAACACCTCCTCGTCGCGAACTTGTTTCCCGACTAAATCTGCGAAAATAAAACTCAAGTTTGACTTGTTTAAAATGTCCAACTAAGTGAGGGGTACTTTGGGGAATTATTATAAATGGTTATTCTACCTATTTTAGGGTATTTTAAGTTGGTTAAAACCCCAAAACCTAGAATTAGACCCCATTCTTCAAATTGACCCTTCCCTCTCAAAATTAGATTCTCTCAAAACTCCATTTAAGACCTTGATGAAGCTCAAGCTAGAAGATAGGTTTTCAACTGATTTCTTGTTCAATTTCATGGGTCTTCAATAATTAAGGTATGGTAACTCTTGATTCTTGAATAATTATGATGTATATAAATATGAAGTTGTGCTATGAAGGTTATGTATGAAATCCTGAATGCTAGCATGATGTTTAAAGTGTGTTGGTGATGAGGAGTATAATGTGAATGATAGTGTTAGGGATAAGGTGTGGTCTAAATGATTGATTATGTTAAGTACTATTGTGGAATGACCCCTACCTATATGACCCCTTTATGAATGTGTGATCATATACATGTTAAGAGTACCTATTCAATGTTGAATGTGTCTTTGTCTCCTATGATGAAGTGTGGGTGTGTGGTCTAGAATCCCTAAAGGCTTTATATGTGAATTTCTCATTATTTGGGGACAATGTGAATGTGGTGATCCCTTGAAGGGGAGTGCACTCAATATCAATGTTGTTGCTATTATGTCACTATGAGGACCAATATGCACAAACACACACTCTACATGTATAGCTATGAATATGATGTGTTATGGTGTTTATTGAAAGGTTAACTCTTATATGCACCCTTACATCTTATTATGCATGCAAGTGTATGATTAGCAAGGTATGAATATGTGTTGCATAAAGGTTTATGTGAAAGGCTTTCTCACATATGTACGCGCGCACACATGAATGAATGAATGAATTAGGTTTATGATAATCTAGTGAAAGTGAGTCTCTTGAAAGGTTTCCTCAATTGTACTCTAAACTAGACTATGTTACGAATATGGTATGACTATGTGAAAGGTCATTCTCACATAATGTAGGTTCTATGATGAAAGGTCATTCTCATCTTAGAAACCTTTGAGCTATATGATATG
>JAJOOO010031892.1:0-16897 GCA_029582685.1 Solanum piurae
TTTGAGTCTCTCATCCATGTACATGTATGTATATGTAAATATTCTATATTTTTGAGACTCGAGTTGCCCTTTGGGCCATATTTTATCAGTTAAGTTGTTTATGTCTTTGCATGGCATTGAGTTTTCTGTTGAGTCAGGTTTCCGCCGAGTTAAGAAAGCCAGGCCAAGGGTTCGCTTGGGGCCAGCAATGGTCTCCGAGTGCCGGTCCCGCCCAGGGTGTAGGCTCGGGGCGTGACAGGGACCTTCCATGGAAACCCTTGATGGGCTGTATAAGGGACCACGTATCGTTATGGGGCTCGTGAGGACTTTCCATAAACTGTCATGGCCAGCATCCTTCCCATGGAGGCCTAGACAAGCCGTGGTGGAGGTCGTCAAGAGGCCGACCAGGAAGGGGTCTCTCCCCTTGCCACTGGTCAAGGACAACGACGGCCATAAATGGCTCGTGGAGTCCTTAACAGGCCGTGAAGGCCATCGTGGAGTGGCTGCATCAATTTTAAGTCAGGGTCTTTTGAGTCTTTTTCTAATATTTTAATTCAATACCGTGTTGTTTTACCCTTAACTCAAAGTCGTATATAAAGGCTTTTAACCCCAAAAGCACCCGATTTAATTCACTCTCAAATTCTCAAAGGAAGAACAAGTTCATCCTCCTCAAATATTTCTCTCTAGAAGTTTGAAGATGAATGCTAGGGTTTCAAGTTCAAGTCTCCAAAGTCCCCCATTGATTTCAAGATAATGACATCAAGGTTTGATAGTATGTATCTATTGTCACGACCTAGGGGTATCCCCTTGATGTAACATGGCGTATAGGACCCTGAGAGACCCCATACAAGGCACTTAGAATTCATAACATAAGAAATAGAACAAAAGAAGTAAAGGCAACATTTCAAGTTCAACATTTTATAAAAGTAAAGAGGAAGTCTAAAACACTTGTCTCAATAGCCATATAATACAATAGAATGAAATTGGGCCTATCCCATACATCATGTCTAAAAATTGGAAATATGAAAGAAAACTGAAACAATAAAACTCCATCCTCGAAGCATGAGGACTTACCAAAGCTCGGGAACCTCATAATTAATCACTAGCCACAAAACTAAGAAACCTGACTATCAGACTCTACATTTGCGTATATGTAGGCAAGAGTATGCGTTAGTACAAACAAATGTACCAATATGATAGCAATACATAAAACATTTAAATCATGCTAAGGAGACATTTCATGAAATGCAGTTAACCAAGATAAAACATGATATAAAAGGGTTAGAAAACATAAATCATAAAACATGGTCAATGCAAGCTAGCATCATTTAAAGCCTTTGAACACATATATGTTACTTCTTGAAGTAACCTTAGTTCATTATTATTGTGGAAATTAGCCTTAACCGACATAAATACCATGTGAGCTATAACATGATCCCCTGGTGTCTGCCATACCGAAAAGGTTTGTCCTACTTGCCAAAGTAAGGACCATGAACTTCTAGCTTAAGTGGATCCACTAGCTAATGTCTATCTAGACAATCATCTTATGGGGGCACATAGGTAAGGGATAAGGAGATTGCTTCTACAAACATGACATCTACTAACGGGAGAGCTTCCATCTCAATATTCTGTCGGTGGTAAGCATAAATCCTATGGAATAGTCATTTTCTTACTTTTTCTTATTATACATTGAAAGGCACGCCATCTTGCCAATCCAAGCTAAGTCATAAGTCATCAATGGAAAGGTATCATTCAATAACCAATCCAATCTAGGTTTCAATAGGATAGCTCTTTATCTTTGATTCAATTAGGTGAGAAGACCTTTCGACCTTAGCATCCTTACTATGTGAGAAAACTTTTCACAATCATACTTTTATGTGTTTATGAGAAATCCTTTGACCAACACAACAACAACATTATCATTGATACTTCACTCTCAAATCATCCTTAAAACATTTACATAAATTTCATAATAACATGTGTATTTCCACAATTCACCTTGCAAGGTTCAAAACTTACTTTCAATAATCAACATTTAGAAAATATGGGTTAGGATTAGGTTTAATCATAAATTCATGTATTTCTATCAATTCATTCTTGATTTCATAAAAATCTTCCTTTATAATGCGAGACCCACATAATATGCTCATAACTTTAAAATAACATGGGGATTTCATGTGTTTATAGGGGAAACATCATAAAATCATAGTATTTCATCAATTCATGCATAAGAGATCTTAATTCAATTATTTAAATCTATAATCAAGAGAACCCATGGCAATTGAAGAAAACCTTAACTCAATTGGGGATTTGTAACTTTTAAAGTAGGAGAATTTGGGAACTCCATGAATTGAAGGAATCCATGGATGAAAATTATTATACCTTGAAGACAATTGCTTATCTTCAATGGAGGAATTGAGACTTGACTTGAAACCCTAGGTTGAATCCTTCTTCTTTAAGCTTTGTAGAGAGAAAAATCTTTAAGAGTTCTTCTGTTTGGTGAATTTGAAGAGAATTAAGTGAATGAACTAATTTGGGGGTTCGAATCACTTATATAGAGGTCTTAGTGAAGGCTAAAATGACTTAGTATAGGGATAAAATAATTAGTAAAAGACCCAACTGCCCCTAAAACTTAACTGCTGGCCACGACCCACGGACCCCGACAGACAGACCGTGGTCTGACCGACGGCCCGTTCTATTTTTCTGTCATCTGGTGTCAGAAAGTAGATTTGGGGGTCATGGACCAGAGGTCCTCAACCACAGACCGTGGTCTGACCGACAGTCCGTTGGTCAGGCCGTGGTTTTGGACCTCTGAATCAAGGCTGGGGGTGACCAACCACATGCCACACCTACGATCTATGGTCCCATCCATGGGCCATGGTTGGCCGCCGTCAATTGGCACCTGTAACTTCTAAGAATTGATACTTTCCCCGTTTTGAATTCGGGGTGTTACAATATCTCCCCCTTGGAATCATTTGTCCTCGAATTAGGGTCTAGTTAGTACGGAAAGAGTAGGAGATGAACTAACAACCCAACCATCAATGAAACTTCATCTAAATGCATATAACCAAGGAGGAATTATCGACTACAAGCTAAGACATAATCAAAACATCATAAGAGGGGTGGAACTAAATCTAATATCCCATCATGCATGCAATACACATATCTGAGGAGGAAACATCAACTCCAAGCTAACCTCCAAGGAGGAAACATTAACTCCAAGCTAAAACATACTCATATCATCATATCATGTAGTCTATATGAAATTCATACTCAATGCACATAAACATGTAAATATCAACCAAATAAACCCATTTTCTAAAAAATTAAGCTTTTCTTGATCATGCATAGTAAGGAAATCGTGAAAACATTCAAGACACATGACTCCAAAACAGAGAACAAACCATGAGGAACTCATTACCTCAAGCTAGAATAGGAGTAGAAGGAAAGAGATGAGGATACCGGGACATAAAATAGGCCTCGGCCTCCCAATTAGCACCCTCAACTAACTGATTCCTCCACAACACTTCCACGGAAGCTACTTTTTTATTTCTCAACTTCTTGACATGCCGGTCTAAAATCTCATCCGAAACTTCTTCATAAGAAAGATTCTTCTTAACTCCCAAACCTTCCAAGGGAACTATGGATTTCAGATCTCCAACACATTTCTTCAACATAGAGACGTGGAAAACCGGATGCACCGATGCAAACTCATATGGAAAATCTAGTTCATAAGCAACCTTACCAACACGTCTCAAAATCTGATATGGGCCTTCATAACGGGGACTAAGCTTCCCTTTCTTCCAAAACCTCATTACACCCTTCATGGGTGAAATTTTTAAGTAGATCCAATCATGAACATCAAACTCAATATCTCTTCTTCTTACGTCGACATATGACTTTTGCCAACTTTGAGCTGTTTTCAACCTTTCTCTAATAAGTCAAACTTTCTCTATGGCCTCATGTACCAACTCGGGACCTATTAGGGAAACCTCACCCACCTCAAACAAACCTATAGGAGATCTACACCTCCTACCATATAATGCCTCAAATGGAGCCATATCAATACTCGAGTGATAGCTATTGTTATAAGAAAACTCAATAAATGGAAAATAGGTATCCCAATTACCCTTAAAATCATTCACACAAGCTCTCAACATGTCTTCCAAAGTTTGGATAATATGCTCCACTTGCCCATCAGTTTGGGTATAAAAGGACGTACTAAGCTTAACACGAGTACCAATAACCTTTTGGAAAGACTTCCAAAACTTAGAAGTGAATTGGTGCCACGATCAGAAATAAAGGACAAAGGCACTCGGTGCAACTT
Source organism: Solanum piurae (assembly GCA_029582685.1). Taxonomy (NCBI): domain Eukaryota; kingdom Viridiplantae; phylum Streptophyta; class Magnoliopsida; order Solanales; family Solanaceae; genus Solanum; species Solanum piurae. The sequence continues at coordinate 4,307 of JAJOOO010031892.1, forward strand.
TACCATTTCTCTCAAGCACAACTTGGCATATTCCTCCTCTGAATAGGAAACCTTGACGGGAAGAAAATAAGCCGATTTTGTCATCTGATTTACTATAACCCAAATCGAGTCATGTTGTCGCCGGGTGTGAGACAAACCAACAATGAAGTCCATGTTCAAATATTCCCACTTCCAAGTAGGAATGTTAATGTTTTGGGACAAACCTCCCAGTTTCTGATGCTCCACTTTCACTTGTTGACAATTAGGACACTTAGTCACAAATTCTGCAATATCCTTCTTCATCCCATTTAACCAATAGACTTCCCGTAAATAATGGTACATCTTGGTGGCTCCCGGGTGAATGGAATATTGAGAACTATGGGCTTTCGAAAAGATTTGTTTCCTCAAGTCATCAACAGTTGGAACGCATAAACGACCTTGATATCAAAGTACACCATCTCCCCCTTGGGAGAAAGCCTCAATGGTTTCTTAAGCACCGTTTCTTTTAAGTCAACAAAAATTGGATCAAGACCTTGCTTGGCTTTCACATCCGCCACTAAAGAAGATTTTGAAAAATTGTGAACCATAACACTACTCTTGGTAGAGTCAACTAATTGAACACCCAATCGGGACAATCTATGAACATCTCGAACCAACTCTTTCTTTTCTTCTTCAATATGGGAAACGCTACCTATAAACAACCGACTAAGAGCATCTACCACCACATTTTCTTTATCGGGGTGTTAGAGAACACTCATATCATAATCCTTCAATAACTTAAGACACCTTCTTTGGCGATGATTTAGATCCTTATGATTAAAGACATATTGCAAACTCTTGTGGTTGGTAAACACATCTACATGAACACCACACAAATAATGCCTCCAAATCGTTAAGGAAAAAACAACTGCCGCTAGTTCAAGGTCATGGGTAGGATAATTCTTCTCATGAATCTTAAGTTCCCTTGAGGCATAGGCAATCACTTTTCCATTTTCCATAAGCACACACCCTAGTCCAATTCTCGAGGCACCACAATAAACTACAAAACCATTAGTCCCTTTTGGTAAAGTCAACACCGGAGCAAAAGTAAGTCTATCCTTCAATTCTTGGAAACTCTTCTCACATGCTTTGGACTATATGAAATTAGCCTTCTTTTGAATCAATGTCGTCAAAGGAGAGGCAATTGAGGAGAATCCCTCAACAAACCTTCTATAGTAACCGACTAAATCCAAGAAGCTCCTAATATCTGAAGGGGTTAGAGGTCTAGGCAAACTCTTGACCGCATCTGTCTTCTTATGATCTACCTCAATGCCCTTACTTAAAACATTGTGACCAAGAAAAGCTCTGGACCTTAGCCAAAACTCACCCTTTCTAAACATAGCAACGAGTTGTTGGTCCTTAAGAACTTGCAACATGATCCTCAAATGATCAATATGCTCATTCTCACTTCTCGAATAGATCAATATATCATCAATGAACACAATCACAAACATGTCAACGTATTGTCTAAACACCCGATTAATCAAATCCATAAACGTCACTGGAGCATTAGTCAATCCAAATGACATTACCAAAAACTCATAATGACCATACCGAGTTCGAAAAGAGGTCTTTGTATTATCATCTTCCTTCACCCTCAATTGGTGATAACCCGATCGAGGATTAATCTTAGAGAAATAAGTCGCTCCTCAAAGTTTGTCAAACAAGTCATCTATCCTTGGAAGAGAATACTTATCTTAATGGTCACCTTGTTTAACTGACGATAGTCAATACATATACGAAGAGAACCATCTCTCTTTCTAAAAAAGAAAAATTGAGCACCCCATAAAGAGATATTTGGTCGGATGAAACCCGTATCTAACATATCTTTCAATTGCTCCTTCAACTCCTTAAGTTATGCCGGAGCCATACGGTAAAGAGGAATAGAAATAGGTTGTGTATCTGGGAGAAGGTAAATACTGAAGTCTATTTTTCTCTTGGAAGGGATACCGGGTAAATCACCTGGGAACACTTCCGAAAACTCATTAACAACGGGGACCGACCAAGAGTTGGGGTTTCAGAATCCACATCCCTCACCCTAACTAGATGGTAAATGCAACCCTTAGAAACCATCTTTCTAGCTTTAAGACAAGAGACAAATTGACCCTTAGGCATATAATTTCACCCTCTCCACTCTAGGACAGGTTCATTCGGGAACTAAAACTTGACTACATGAGTTGTACAATCGATAGAATCATAACATGAGTGCAGCCAATCCATACCAAGGATAACATCAAACTCTAGCATATCAAGCTCTACCAAGTCAACAAGAGTAACTCTATGGGACAAGGAAACGAGACACTTTCTATAGACCCTCTTAGCCACAATTGAATCACCAATAAGAGTAGAGACAGAAAAAGGATCTAACAACACATTCGGAAGAACATCAAACCTCATAGCCACATATGGCGTCACAAAAGACAAGGTAGCACCGGGATAAAGTACATCATAAACATCAAGTTGGAAAAATTTCAACATACCGGTAACGACATTGGGAGAATCGGTTTTGCTTGGGAGCATTGGGACCCAAACCACTAGGATAAGCTTGCTTTCCCTCTCTTCCCTTAGCTATAAGCATTGGGAAATCCCTCATTTTATGACCACTTTTAACACAACTGAAGCAACCATTCGTGCCGGCTAGGCACTTACCCTTGTGCTTCCTTCCATACCTAGCACAAGTAGATGTAGGCAATATAGATCCACTACCATTACCTCCTTGAGGCTTAGGGTTAGACACCCTATATTTGTTGAGGTTAGGAGGAGCATTGGAGGAACCTTGACCAGAAAACCTTTGTCGAAATCTAGAACGACCATGTCCATTGGACCTTGCATGAGAGAAATTACCATCACCGATTTCAGCCCTCTTTGTATCCCTAGACTTATCATTAAGTTTCTCCTCTTCAATTTGTTGAGCATGAACAATGAGACGAGAGATGTCCGTGTCATTAATGAGCATGGAGGTACAACACTCTTTAACCAGCATTTTGGACACACCCGAAATGAACTTACTCATTCTTGCCCTTGAATCGTCAACCATTGTTGGAGCATATTTAGAAAGTTGCATGAACTTCAAAGCATACAACCTTATACTCATACTTCCTTGATGAAGGTTGATGAACTCAAACACCTTTGCTTCCCTTATCTCAGCGGGAAAGAACCTATCAAAGAAAGCGACCTTAAACTTCTCCCAATCAAGAGGACATGTATCTTCCGATCTCCCTTCTTTCCATTAGTTGAACCAAGTTTGAGAAACACCTTTTAGTTGATAAGCGGCCAACTCCACCTTTTCCACCGGCGTCACTCCCATGATCATCAACACCTTGTATACCTCATCAATGAACTCTTGAGGATCTTCCTCAACCTTAGAACCATGAAACTCCGGAGGATTCATCCTTGTGACGTCCCTAACTCTAGATGACTCCGTACCCATATTTGGGTTCATAGGAACCGTAACCTCGCTATTGGCTTGCATCATAACGACTTGAGCCAACACTTGAAAAGCAGCCCTAAACTCCGCATTAGTCACTTACTCGGCAAAAGGATCAACCGTAACTTGAAGAGCTTGGGGAGGAGTTTCTTGTTCCGCATTCTCCCTCACATTCCTTCTAGGATAAGCTCTTCGAGTAGCGATATCCTAAAGAGCATCAGATAAGGATTATAAGAGAGACCTTATAGAGTTAAACTCTATCTCATGACTTTAGAGTAATGAAATAGGTGGAGTTTCCTAATTATCTTGTAGCCTCTTATTCATAAATGTGGCACGATTCACACTCATGAATAAGACTCTACTCGACGTGGCTTATGAGACATCCTAGGACCATTCTAAACCTTGTGCTCTGATTACCATGTTTGTCACGACCCAGGGGTACCCCCTAGATTTAACATGGCCTATAGTGCCTCGAGATACGCCATACAACCCACTTAGCATTCATAACATAAGAAATAGAACAAAACAAGTAAAAACAACATTTCAAGTCCAAAGTTTAATAAAAGTAAAACAGAAGTCTAAAACACTTGTCTCAATAGCAATCTAATACAATAGAATGAAATTGGGCATAGCCCATACATCATGTCCAAAACTGGAAATATGAAAGGAAGCTGAAACAATAAAACTCCATCCTCTAAGCATGAGGACTCACCAAAACTTGGGAACCTCATAATCAATCACTAGCCACGAAACTAAGAAACCCGACTATCGGACCCTATATTTGGGTAAATGTAGGTAAGAGTATGCGTTAGTACAAAACAATGTACTAAGTATGATATATATGCATAAACCATTTAAATCATGCTAAAGGGGACATTTCATGACATGCAATTGACCAAGCTAAAATATGATATAAAGGGTTAGAAAACATAAGTCATAAAATATGGTCAATGCAAGATAACATCATTTAAAGCCTTTGAACATATATGCGATACTTTTGAAGTAACCTTAGTTCATTATTATTGTGGGAATTAGCCTTAACCGACATAGAGACCATGTGACCTATAGCATGATCCCCTGGTGTCTCCCACACCAAAAAGGGTTGTCCTACTTGCCAAGGTAAGGACAATGAACTTCTAGCTTAAACGGATCCACTAGCTAATGTCTATCTAGAAAATCATCATATGGGGGCAAATAGGTAAGGGATAAGGAGATTGCTTCTAGAAACCCGACATCTACTAACGGGAGACCTTCCATCTCAATATCCTTTCGGTACTAAGCATAAATCGCATGGAATAGTCATGTTCTTACTTTTTATTATTATCCATGGAAGGGCACATCATCTTGCCAATCCAAGCTAAGTAATAAGTCATCCATGGAAAGGTATCATTCAATAACCAATCCAAGCAAGATTTCATTAGGGTAGCTCTTTATCTTTGATTCGATTATGTGAGAAGACGTTTCAATATTAGAATCCTTACTATGTGAGAAAACCTTTCACAATCGTACTTTTATGTGTTTATGAGAAATCCTTTTAACAACACAACAACAACATCATCATTGATACTTGTAACACCCAGAAAACTAGTAGATGAAACTAGAGCCTTACGTGAGAGTTTTTGAGTTTGATATGTGGTTTAAGATTGTGAAATGTCTTTTCGTACTTAGGATGAAGTGTTTAAGGGTTATAAATCAAGGTATGACTCCCCAAGGACCAACCAAAGGGGTCCTTCAGGAGGACCCCAAAGCAGCCCCCAAAACTGCCCAAAAATGTGAGCTATGGATGGGACCTATGGGGCGTAGGCCCATCCATGCCATGTGGGGCAGGCTCGTGAGTCAAGAGACAATTTTAGGAGCTGCAGGTCATAACCTACAAACCTGCAGGATGGCCAGTAGGCCCATCCACGGACCGTAGGTCCCAGGCATAGGTCATGTCTGCAACCTGCCCAAATCTCGGCCAAAGTAAGGTTAATTAGGTAAATTCCTAGGTTAGTTAGTTAATTGTGGAGTCATTTTATATTGTTTATTTAGATCTATATAAGACCTTTTATGCCTTTAACCACCTCATATATCTCATAACTCTCAAACCCAAAATGATAACCAACTTTACCCTCTCCAAAATCTTCTCTCTAAAACTCTATTGAAGAAGAAAAAGATCAAGTTAGGGCTTGAATAAGGAAGCTTTGTGACTCAAATTTGTTGGATTTATATACCTAAGTTATGGTAGTCTTTTGATTCATGGAATGCTTTCATCCATGAAGTCCTCAAACTCTCAATTTCAAAGTAGAAAAGTCTCCAAAACCTAAGATTTTCACTCAAAGTCATGGATTCTTTCTAAAAACATTTTCAATGATTTAATTATATTATATTATTATTGAATTTATGTTTTATGGTGGTTTTAATATAAAATATCCCATGAATACATGAATCCCCCATAACTCTAATTTATGACTTGTGAATTGGGTGACTTGTAGTAAGGTGAATACTATGAAATTGTTCTTGTAGTAGTTTAGTTATTTGAATAATGTAATTATCCACGCCTAATTGTAGTAATTCTGGGTGTGTTGTTGAATTATGATTCATGGTCCTTGAAGGGAAAATTATGAGGTTTTGTATAATCATGATGTTTGTGTACATGCTTTATGAATACTTTAAAAGTAATGTGATCATGAATATAATTCAATTGTAGTGTTGTTGAAAGGATATTCTCAATTATACACTTGTGAATGTTGATTACTTGTTGTGGAAGGTTTTCTCAATGTATAATATACCTTGAATTGGTAGGCTTAGGGCATCATGTTCATGTGTAGTTAAAAGTGATCTTGATTGATATACCTTGAATTGGTAGGCTTAGGGCATCCTCTTCATGTTTGAAATAATGAACCTTGAATCGGTAGGCCAATGGCATCCCTTTCATGAATGACTGATGAAGTATTCTAAGGCTTTGCCTTGAATCGGTAGACCAATGATATCCCTGTCATGATGAGTCTATGAACTACTATAATGATGAACCTTGAATCGGTAGACCAATGGTATCCCTTTCATGAGGATTCAATGAGCTATTCTAATGATGTACATTGAATCGGTAGGCCAATGGCATCTCTTTCATGTGTGTAATAATGTACCTTGGGTCGGTAGGCCAATGGCATCTCTTTCATGTGTGTAATAATGTACCTTGGGTCGGTAGGCCAATGGAATCCCTCTCATGTTTAATAATGTTAAAAGAGAAATAACTACTTTATGGGAATTTAATGCTTAGCACCGAGTGGATATTGTGAGGTGGAAGCTCTTCCCATATTAGGTCGGGTTTCTAGTAACCACCTCCTTATACCATAACTATTTTTTCGCATAGGTTATTAGCTAGTGGATCCACCTAAGATAAATTATCGGTTCTACCTTAGGCAAGTAGACCAACTCTTTTCGGTGTGGGACATGACACCAGATTCCATGATTTGCTCATATGGTCTATGGCAGTTAGGGATTATTCCCAAATTGTGAGTTATGTACTATGGTTATTCAAGAGGTTTTATGAAGTGTGGGTGGGGGTATGGGACTTCATCCATGCATGACACGAGTAGGCTTTGAGAGTGGTTATGGTGTGTTTCTCTAATGTTATAATGTCTTATGAAATGAAAAGGTTTATAATGAGGCTATTGAGAATGTTGATATAGAGGCTAAATGTAATGATGAATGCTTAACTTGGATTGTTTCTATGAGTTGCTTTCCTTGATATGACTTATTAAATGTGAATGTTCCTTGTTTATGAGTATGAACGAAGGATTACATCAAAGAATGGTAAGCATGATTATGGTGGCCTACAAGTGGTACTTAGTATGAATGGTATTATGGGATGCTATTCATACATTGCACAAGTATAACTTAGGGTTACCTAAGAGATGGTTCTATTATGTCATAATGATTTATATGATGAACATGCTTGTGACCTATGTTTTTACACTAAAAGTGCATAAGGATTCTAAAAATTGGTAAATGCATGTTTTTCAACTAAAATATCCTTTTTATCATGTTTCAAGGATTTTTATGCATGGCTATAATATTTAGTGCATTTTCATACTAACCCATATTTGTTCTACATTTTACACAAAGTGTAGGTTCAGGTGTTTGAGGTGATTCACTATTGGTTTAAGGTTGGATTGACTATTCTACTAGCCTGTGGTGAGTCCTCAAGATTCAAGGACGTATGATTCATTAGTACTTTCTTTCAAGTACTTTTATGTTTTAGACTATGTTGAAAGGGCTGTGACCCTATTGTTGATTCTAAGATGTATTAGATGGCTAATTGAGACAAGTTAGACTTCCTCTTGATTTTAAATAAAGACTTCGATTGTAAGGATAAAAGTTTTTCAATTTCGCATCATTTCTTTTATCTTATGTTATGAATGCTAAGGGATTGTATGAGACCCCTTTGGGGTCAAGTACGCCGTGTTACATCTAGGGTGTACCCCTGGGTCGTGACAAAACTTCACTCTCAAAACATCCTTAAAACATTTACATAGAATTCATAAAAACATGTGTAATTCCACAATTCTCCTTTCAAGGTTCACAACGCACTTTGAATCATCAACATTTAGAAAATATGGGTTAGGCATGGGTTTCATCATAAATTCATGTAATTCTATCAATTCATGCTTGATTTAATAAAACTCTTCCTTCATAATGCGAGACCCACATTATATGCTCATGAATTGAAAATAACATGAGGATTTCATGGGTTCATAGGGGAAACATGATAAAATCATAGTAGTTCATCAATTTATGCATAAGAGATCATAATTCAATCATTTAAATCAATAATCCAGAGAACCCATGGCAATTGAAGAAAACCTTAACTCAATTGGGGATTTCTAAGTTTGAAAGTAGGAGAATTTGGGAATTCCATGAATGGAAGGAATCCATGGATGAAAACTATGATACCTTGAAGCCAATTTCTTATCTTCAATGGAGGAATTGAGACTTGAGTTGAAACCCTAGGTTGAATCCTTCTTCTTCAAGCTTTCTAAAGACAAAAATATTTGAGAGTTCTTCTTTTTGGTGAATTTGAAGAGAATGAAGTGAATGAACTAATTTGGGGGTTTGAATCACTTATATAGGGGTCTTAGTGAAGGGTAAAATGATGTAGTATAGGGATAAATTAATTAGGAAAAGACCCAACTTCCCCTAAAACATAACTGCCAGCCACGACCCATGAACCCTGACTGACAAACCATGGTCTGACTGATGGCCTATCATGTCGGTCCATCGTCTGGTATAGGCCCCACATGTTGCTCATCTCCCCCTTTTGGTGGTCTTATAGTAGCAATGGACATAGAAGGAATCTTTTTCCTATTTTGCTAATGTTCCCTTCTAATGCGGGCCGAGCGGCGACGTCTACCTCTCCGATGACTTTTGGTACCAACCAACCCGGATATGCAAGTCTCTCTGCATTTTGGGAGCAGAGCATGCAGCAAAATCGAGCAATGTTAGAAAGTAGATTTGGGGTTCTTGGACCACGGGCCCTCAACCACGGACCATTGTATGACCGAAGGTCCGTCGGTCAGGCCGTAGTTATGGACCTTGAATCAAGGCTGGGGGTGACTAACCACAGACCACACTTATAGTCCGTGGTCCCATCCACGAGCCGTGGTTGGCCGCCGTCAGTTGGCATCTGCAACTTATAAAAATTAATACTTTGCCCTTTTCGAATCCGGGGTGTTACATCTATGGAACCCTTTTCCACCATAGAGTTCCTAAATTTTTCAATCTTGAAGTTAGAATTCTCCAATTGAAGTTAGGATTTTCTTCTATATCATGGGTTCCTCTCAATGTTGACTAACTTGATTGTTTTATGAATAATTATGTATGAGTTGAGATAATTCCATGTTATAAATCACATCATTTTAAATGTTGGTTAAGGCTAATTACCACACTAATGATGAACTAAGTCTACTTAAAGAAGTATTTCCCAAGTGTTCAAAAGAGAAGTTTTACCTGCATTTGACCATGACTATTATGATTTTTTCTAACCACTTTCTTATGGTTTTAACTTGGTCTTTTCATGAGCATAAAAGGGTCCTTTTTAGCATGATTAATATCTCTATGCATTGTTATCATACTTGATACATTTGTGTACTAACACATACTCTTGCCTACATTCTTCCCAAATGTAGGGTCCGACGCTCCAGGTTCGCATCCCTTTGGCTAAGAGTCATCGTGATTATACTTAGTAGTGGTGAGTCCTCATGTTTCTAGGATCAATACTTTTATTTCTTTCAGTCTTTAATTTAAGATTTGTACGTGATGCCAGGGTTACGTCCTGGTCACTCTTGATGTTATAAATGGCTAGTGAGACTATATAGAATTCCATTTTGTTTTTATAAACTTGTTGTTTTGAAATTGTCTTTGAGTCTCTTGCTTTTGGATTATCTTTTTTATGTATGCTAAGTGGCTTGTGTAGATCCTTTCGGGGTCCTATATGTCATGTTACACCTAGGGTCTACCTTTGGTCTTGACAAAATTTGATAATATTGAATCATTTACGATTTTTTTTATAATTTGTGTAGCTCTTTAAAATTATGATAACATAACATAATCTGAGAAAATTTATTCGAAAACATGTAAATCTAGATAATCATATAAACGGAATCATACTTTATCTCAAAGCATCCATATTTCATGAAAGCATTTATAAAATAATGCATGCATATAGAAATAGCTTAGTCATGATCATAAAAATGCTTGTATAGCATGAATTTATGAAAATATCATTAAAAATAAGAACGCATAAGAAATATTGAAACCATAGAATTGGAGAAGAATCATAATCTGAGAAATTGAGGTTTGTTTGGGACTTAATGGGTGCAGAAGAACCTATTGATGAAGTTCTCACATAACTTAATTAAAACCCTAATGAAATTTGGGAAAGAAGAGTTGAAGCTTTGGAATCCTTGTTCTTGCCTTGGGAGAGAAGCTTAAGGGAGAAGAAATTGATTTTGAGAGAATGAGAGTAAATGTGGAGATAAGGGGTCTTAGGAATCAATTATAGTCTCCAAAATTAACCCCAAACGACATAGTATAAAAATAGGAAAATACCCAATTAACCCTAAAAATAACTGCCAAATAGGAATTACGGTTCAGTCTAGGAGCGTACATCCATTCATAGACCGTAGAGTCCATCAATAAAAAGTTCACTAAAAATCCTGAGTTTCAAAAGTATAGACCACGAACCTTATTCATGACTCGTAAATCCATTTACGAACTCTGTTGTCAAGCCATAGATGTCAACTACTGAAACCCATCTTTCTTAAAAATGAACCATGAACATCTATATACGAGTCATAGTCTATAAAATAACCTTTGTACAAGTCAATGTACTGAAATTACTACTTTCTGAAGATTGCATCCATGAGACCCAACTCTGAATTATAGTTCCCATTATAAGTCATACCGTTGGCTTGTATATTGAGGCATGAGGCTCTATGTTTATGAAGTTTTCGAGCTTGTTTCTACTAGCTTGTACACGACATACAAACATCAACGTCCATATTCCAACTCGTAATCACTGAACCAAAATTCTGAAATCCTAAGTGTCAACAACGAATGGTTTTCATGAATCGTAAACCATTTTAGAACCCGTAAACACTGTTTGTGCAACCCAAAAAGTTATATATTTTTGCACTTTCCAACTTCCAACTAAGTTATGAACTTCTGAGGTATTACAATATCTCCCCTAGTGAACATTCTTACTCGAGTGAAATTAAACTAGGCATGAAAAGAGTATGGAATTATCTACAACCCAACATGAATACAAAAACACATAAAACTAAAGGACTGACTAACTCAAATCTAGAACATATATATTAAAACTGATTCCATAAAGATGCATAGATAGGGATATATAAGAATAGCTGAAACACACAAGTCCTAAGAGTACATATGAGGAACTAATACCTCACCCTGAAACTGAACTGGAAGGAAAGAGATGGGGGTATCTGGACATCAAATCGGCTTGAGCCTCATAAGTAGCACCCTCAACAAACTGATTTGTCCAAAAGACATTCCAGAAGCAAATTTTTTATTCCTCAATTTATGAACCTGACGATATAGATTCTCAAATGGGCCTTCTTTGTTAAAGAGACTTTCTTTCACGCTGACACTTTCTAAAAGTAATGCATTTATTCAACAAAGACACATGAAGCACCGAAATCACAGGTTATGTAACACTCTGTATCTGAAAACAGACCAAACAACAAATTTTTAAAAGTTGCAGGTGCAACCCACGGTTGCCACCTACGGACCGTAGGGGGACCCACAGACCATAGGTGGGGTCCATGGATTGGCCATGTCACACCCCGAGGCTACCCCCTAGACGCGGACACGGAACCTAGGATCACGAGTGACCCCAAGCTAACCCTGTTGGCATATCATAAGCATACTAAAGAAAACTAAATCAATAAATATTGTGCGGAAACTAAATCATATACATAATCTGAAATAAAACCCATATACTAAGTCTAAATATATGAAAACTAAGAGTTTGAATACAAATGAAAAGTCAAACTCTAAGACTAAACCTGAAACTAACTATGTCTGAAATAAAGCCTCTACTGACTAGAATTGATGGGACATGCCCCAGCTAGATCTAGAAAAACTGAAACTAAAACTAAAATGGAAAGATAACATGTCACTAGTCCTCGAAGAATGAGGAATCACCACTGATAATGCTGAACTGAAGATCGGGAATCAATCTACGTGTGATCTGACTGCTGAGGATCTGAACCTAGATCACGAGAATGTAACGACCCGAGAGCACCCCCTAGCCATTACATGAGTATTCGACCTCTCAGAGGTCTTATACAAGCCTTAGCATTTATTCATCGCATAGATAATAAAAATCACTAAGAATTTAAAACTTTTATTCAATAACATCAATACGCAAACAGAACCTACTAAGTCTCTTTAGCCAATCTTAGACAAGAACTTAAAACGTACTAAGGGACACGGCCCTTTACAATGAAATGAAACTAAAGTGTCTATTACAATGACTAAGACACTACTAAACATAGTCCTCGAATCTTGAGGACATACCAAAGACTTGGAAGAGTGAAGCAATCCAAGCAACTCCAAAGCACACTCTCCTCCTAGTTACC
>JAJOOO010031893.1:0-10410 GCA_029582685.1 Solanum piurae
TGAAAATGCAAGTATAACTGAAGGAACATGATACTAAGACTTGATCTATTCATGAGTAACTGAAAAACTGAAGAGGTACTATTACCTCAAGCTGGAATGGAATCGGAAGGAAAGAGATGAGGATACTTGGCCTTCATGGCTGCTTCGCCTTCATGGCTGCTTCTGCTTCCCAAGTAGCTCCATCTACGAACTGACTCCTCCATAAAACCTTAATTGTAGTGACTTCTTTGTTTCTCAACCTTCGAACGTGACGATCAAGAATCTGAACTGGCACATCCTCATAAGTGAGACTACCCTTCACAACCACATTTTTTAATGATACTATGGATGTTGGATCAACCACACACTTTTTCAACAACGAAACGTGAAAGACCGGATGCACCGCTGCTAGTTCTGCTGGATACTCTAACTCATAAGCAACTTTACCAACTCTTTTCAAGATCCTGTTAGGGCCTACATATCTAGTACTGAGCTTCCCTTTCTTGCCAAATTTCATCACCCCCTTCATAGGTGACACTTTCAGGAAAACTCAATCATCAATTTGGAACTCCAAGTCCCTTCTCCTTACATCTGCATAGGACTTCTGGCGACTCTAAGCTGTCTTAAGTTTATCTCTGATGAGCTAAACTTTTTCCATAGCATCATGAACCGAATCTGGCCCTATCAAGGTTGCTTCACCTACTTGAAACCAACCAACTGGAGATCTACATCTACGCCTATACAATGCCTCATAACGGGTCATCTAAATGCTGGAATGGTAGCTATTATTGTAGGTGAACTCTATAAGAGGAAGGTGATCAGCCCAACTACCCTTGAAGTCGACCACGCAAGCTCTCAACATGTCCTCTAAGGTCTGAATGGTACGCTCTACCTAACCATCCGTATGTGGATGAAGTGTTGTACAAAGGTTAACATGAAAAACCTCAACTCTCTACGGATGAACTGTACCCTTCAGTTGAAGCAATATAGGATCACTGTCTTGTTTTTCCTTAACCTCCGATACCAATGAAGATTCTAACTCATTCTGAACTATCACATCATCTCCTGATATGTTCATAAGGCAAACTCCTAAGCCAACAAGCCGGTGGACATCTTTTGCTAGTTATTTTCTTTCTTCCTCAACATGTGCTACACTACCCTTAGATAGTTTGCTAAAAGCATCTGCTACTACATTGGCCTTACCAGGATGGTAAAGCACGTTCATAGCATAGTCCTTGAGGAACTCAAGCCATCTCCTTTGGCGAAGATTCAACTCTCTCTGGGTGAACACATACTGAAGGCTCTTATGGTTTGTGAACACATCTACGTGAACACCATACAAGTAATGTCTCCAAATCTGTAGGGAAAATACTGCGGCTGCAAGCTCGAGATCATGAGTCGGATAGTTCTTCTCATGCACCTTAAGTTGTCTAGAAGCATATGATATAACATTACTTCATTGCATCAACACACAACCTAGGCCGACTCTGGATGCATCACAATAGATCACATAACCGTCTGAATGGTAGAGTCAAAACAGGAGTTGTAGTCAACCTAGTTTTCAGTTCTGAGAAGCTTTTCTCACAATCATCTGACCACTGGAACTTAACCTTTTTCTGAGGCAACTTGGTCAATGGAGAAGCTATGGATGAAAATCCTTCCAAAACCTTCTGTAATAACCAGCCAAACCCAAGAAACTTTTGATATCTGTAGGAGAGGTAGGTCTGGGCCATTGTTTCATTGCCTCTATTTTCTGAGAATCCACTCGGATCCCTTCACTAGACACTATATGCCCAAGAAAAGCAACTAATTGTATCCAAAACTCACATTTGCTAAACTTAGCGAATAACTGGCAATCTTTGAGGGTTTGCTGGACAACCCTCAAATGAATCGCATGTTCTTCCTCATTTCTAGAGTAAATGAGGATATCATCAATAAAGACGATAACGAACAAGTCCAAATACTGCTTGAACACCCTGTTCATCAAATCCATGAAAGCTACAAGAGCATTGGTTAGTCCAAATGACATAACTACAAATTCATAATGACCATACTGAGTTCTGAAGGTTGTTTTCAGAATGTCACTATCTTTGACTTTGAGCTGATGATAACTGGATCTGAGGTCTATCTTCAAAAAATGAATAGCACCTTGAAGTTGGTCTAACAAGTCATCAATCCTGGGGATAGGGTACTTATTCTTGATTGTGCCTTTGTTCAACTGTTATAATCAATGCACGTCCCGAGAGAACCATCTTTCTTTTTCACGAACAACACTGGTGCACCTCATGGGGAAATATTAGGTCTGATGAAGCCCTTATCTACAAGGTCTTTCAACTACTCTTTCAATTCCTTAAGCTCAGCTGGAGCCATTTTGTAAGGAGGAATAAAAATAGGTTGGGTATCTAGAAGGAGATCAATTTCGAAGTCGATTTCCCTTTCGTGAGGAACTCCTGGAAAATCTTTTGGAAAAACTTCTAGGAACTTATTTACTACTGGAACTGACTCAAGAGTTGGGGTTTCAGAGCTTGAATCCTTAACCCAAACTAGATGATAGAGATACCCTTAGAGATCATCTTTTTGTCCTTACGGTAAGAAATGAATCGACCCATAGGCACTGAGCTTCTACACTTCCATTCTAAGATTGGCTCGTCTGGAAACTGAAAATGAATTATCCTAGTTCTACAATCGACTAAGGCATAACAGGAATGTAACCAATACATGCCTAGAATGATATCGAAGTCTATTATTTCTAACTCTACAAAATCTACTGAGGTGACTTACTAGGAAATTGTGACATGGCAATTTCTGTATACCCGTCTAGCTATAACTGTGTCACCGAATGGAGTAGAGACTAAGAGAGTTTCTGGACTGACACCGAAGTTTATTGCTATATAAAGAGTTACAAAGGAAAGAGTAGCCCCTGGATCTAACAAAGCATAAACATCTAAATGAAAGACTCACAACGTACCAATAACCACACCAGGAGAATCTTCCTGATCCTAGCGAGCCTGGAGAGCATACAACCTATTCTGGCACTGACCGCCACCTGTACCAAATGAAGTACCCTGCTGAGTCGGGCGACCTGCTGGTGCTGCTGAAGTTGTAGACTGCGCCCTACCATTGTTACCTCGTTGTCCCTGTTTAGAAGAAGGGCAATCCCTCAATCAGTGACCAGTCTGACCACACCCAAAACATCCATTTTTTCTTACAAGACACTCGCCCAGATGGTTCTTACCACCACTTTGGACAAGTTGGGTAGGTTCTAGTAACTGAAACACTCCCCTGAGACTTAGAGCCTGAGACCTTTCTGATCCTGTCGAAACATAAGAGGATGGAACACTAGCTGATGAAGGTGGTGAGGCTGAAGACCTTTGCTGAAACTTCGAGCGATTTCCACCACCCGATTTCAGCTGAGAGTACTCATAGTTGCCTGTCCTAGCCTTTTTGTTATCCTTAGCGTGTTCCCTAAGCTTATCTCCCTCAACCTACTGAGCATGAGTCATGAGCTTAGAGATGTTCATATCTTCTAACAATATCGCATTTCTGCACTCTGTTTTCACCAAGTCAGACACTCCAAATAGGAACTTCCTCATTTGCGCCCTGTGATCGACAACCATACATGGAGCATACCTGGAGAGCTGGGTGAACTTAAGTCCATACTCTTGGACAGACATAGAACCTTGTCTCAAATTCATGAATTCCTGAGCCTTAGCCTCCCTCAACTCTCTTGGGAAAAACTTGTCTCCGATAAAATACTCCCATGTCATAGGAGCGGCATTCTCACCCTTATTTTTTTCCACTGTGTAAACTAGATGTGAGCCACATCCTTAAGCTGGTAGGATGCCAACTCTACCCTATCATTCTCAGTCACTTGCATCACTCCAAATATCTTCTTGACCTCGTCAATAAAGTTCTGGGGATCCTCACCAACTTGCGACCCTAGAAACTCCGGTGGGTTCATCTTAACAAAATCACGGACCCTAGCTGCCACTGATCCACCACTAGCATTTGCAGGAACTGGAACCTGCTGATTGATTTGGTTAGCTACACTCTGGGACAAAAGTTGAATGGCGTTCCTAAACTCTGCATTCAAAACTTCCTGATCAGGGCCTGGAGAAATTGCGTTCACATTGCGTGCATTAGCATTCCTTGGGTAAGCTCTACGAGGAGGCATGATCTGAAATGCAAAACGTCGAGTTAGAAAAGTGATCATACCCACGCACAATAAGAATAAGTGAAGTTTTTCCTAAAACACTTTGTAGCCTCCCCTTATAGGTGTGGCACGCTTCACACTCATTAAAGAGACTCTACTTAGTGCGGCTTTTTAGACATCCTAGGACTCTTTAACCTAGTGCTCTGGTACCAAGTTTCTCACGCCCCGAGGCAACCCCCTGGACATAAACACGGGACATAGGATCAAGAGTGACCCCAAGCTAACCCAGCTGGCATATCATAAGCATACTAAGATAGCTGAAAGTAGAAATAATGTGCGGAAGCTTAAACATGACATAAAGTGAAATGATGGGGGAATACCCATTCTAAATCTGAATATACAAAAACTGAGAGTTCAATAACAACTGAAAAGTGAATCTAACTATGTCTGAATAAAAGCCTCTAACTGGCTAGAGATGTTGGGACATTGCCCCCAACTCTAGCAAAACTGAAAATGAAATTAAAAAGGAAACATGTCTATCATCCTCAGAGAATGAGGACTCACCACTGATACTGCTGAACTGGAGATCGGGAACCGATCTATGCGTGATCTGAATGCTGAGGACCTGAACCTACATCACGAGAAGAAGTAGCGCAGACTATGTGTTAGTACTTGAAAGGTACTGAACATGCATGATAAGATGAAGTTGAACAATATATACATAACTGAACAAAGCAATAAGAGCAGTGACATAATCTGAACATGATGTAAATACTAAAACATACTGAATACTGAGCTAACTGAATAAAATGACCAAGTACATGACATGTTGAGACTGAAATATATTGAATACTGAGCTAACTGAATGCAATGACCAAGTACATGACATGTTGAGACTGGGTCAATGCATTAGAATCTAACTGTGGGAGCTCCTGTTAACCGACATAAAACCACGAGAGCTATCTGTGGAGTCCGATGTTTAAGCCCCACCGAGAGGACCCAATATACCTTGCTAGGGGTATAAGGGCATGACTGGTGTGATCACTAAATATGTTGCCCATAAAGGGGACTTATCCTACGAGGGCACATAGTTCTGGGACTATGAGGGTGACTGACCCTTAGTCCACTCAGTATTAAGCCTACTCCCAACTGGTTATGTAAGTAACACATTATAACTAAATTTCTGTAATACTGACATGCTAACTCAAAATGCAACATTAATATACTGATAATGAAACATTCTTAACTGAAACTGACCTAGCAAGTGTAATTCATGAACTAAACGAATCTACACAACTAGGGTTCTGAGTTTCATGCAACGAACTAAGCAACAATTCCTCAAAAACATGATAATATGATTAGGATTGATCTAACAGCTGAATCACAACACTTTTCTAAAGTTCAAGAAACCCTAGTTCTAAATATGATAGAGAATCAAGAATCTGACTGAATTCTAGGGACCTAATGGGTGAAAGGAACCCACTAGTGAAATCCCACATACCTGGTGATGAATTTCACGGAGAAATCTTTCGATTTCGGGGCTGGAACTTAAGGAAACCTTGTTGCGTTCTTGGAGAAGGTTGGTCGACTCTTTCTCCTCTTTTTTGTTCAACTTGGATGAATTTTGGAGAATGAGTTGACTTGGGTAAAGTCTAATTAAGTTACTAGGCTAAAACTAACCAAAACGACGTAGTTTAGGTGTCCAACACATAGGGAAAAAACCAAAATGATCCTAACTTCAAAGCTGTCGGGGCCAATCGACGGATCCGACCGATGGACCGTCGATGGACCTACGATCTGTCCTGGTCAACCGGCTTCAGAGACTGGTTCCAGGGGTCTGAACCACGGACCGTGGTCCCACCTACTCTCCGTAGGACCTGGCGTGGGTCGACCCTTGGCTGAGATTTTCTAGGTTTCTAGTAAGGGGCTGCAGGTACCAACCACGGACCCCACCTACGGTCCATGGGTCACCTTACAGTCCGTGGGTGGTGCCCGTTGGTGGCACTTGCAACTTCTGATTTTTCTGCACTTTTGGTCTTTCTAGCATACGGAGTGTTACATTCTCTATCCTGATATAGCATACAAAAGTCATGGCACGAGCATTTAAACTACATATTCAGAATCAGACTCTAAAAACAATCATAGAATTCAAGTATGGAAGATATTATTAAACAAGTAATTTTTTCCACTGGTAATCAAAAAGCATTCAACAAAGAACACCAACAATTGTAACTATCATAAATCAATCAAATCAATTCGCAAAATGAGGAGCACTTACATTACAACAGCAGCAACAACAACATAGTCAATGTAATCCCAAAAAGTGAGGTTTGCAGTGTAATCAAATTATACGCATATCTTGGGGTAGAGAAGTTGTTTTTAATAGACCCTCTGCTCGAGTGATTATAGGATAAAAATAATCCCAGAAGCAACCCGCAAAATCAGCCTCGAGGCAAAGCAAAATGTAAGTTCAAATGGTTGCATATGCTACATAGATGCATACTCCTATTGAATGCTTTTCTAATTCTGTTTTACACTTCCTTTGAAAAAATTATTTTCTAATCCTGTTCTCAAGGAACCTTCATGATAGAACCATCTTTAAGTTCTATAGTCTTGTACATGTGCGAAACTTGATACACTAAATGTCAAACAAACAAAAAACGCGATGCAGGATTGATGTGAGGCTTTTAACTGTTAGCTTGACTTTTCGATCATATAATTAAGGATACGTTATGCCTCCAGGTTTACCACTCTTTTCCCTTAGGCTAATTTCTAAATCCAATCCCCCATCACTAGTATGTGATACATTTACTTATTGCATTTATACTATCATACGTACATCACCCTCGCTATATTATTTCTAATAGTACTCAGGAGCATCTTATATGAATTGGAAAAGGAATTGAGCATAGAGTGTGATGATAGCCATTTGTCACATATAATGCAATACTTTGGACTGTAAACACAGAAAGAAAAGATGAGTTTTCATAAATATAGAAGGTGAATTATTTGACTAAGTTTGCTTTCAACGCATGAATGAGGTGAAACTTAGGAGAACATCTGTCACAACTATTCAAGAACAACATACTCGGTACGTTGTCCAGTTCCCTTCTATAACAATCTGGATTTCAGCACCATGCCACCAGTCTTTGTTTTCCCGTTTTTCATGTATATGAATGTGAGGAACATCCCTAAAAAGAAGGCGTAATACTGTAATATACCTTGGAAACAAGAACAATATAATCTCGTGTTACCATGTATTCTTAAAATATAGCTTTATCTTTCTAGGTCATCTCATACTTGTGAATATCAATTTCCAGCCTACAGAATGAGGTATAATTTTGAATGTTCATGGAAGATGTAATCTCAATGGGAATTCATGTACTCATCTTGGACCAAATCAATGCTGAAAGAAATGAGAGAAAAGGAAAAATTCTTAAATTATGGTACATGCTGACATCCATTGAGGTTTGGATGAGCACAAGTAAAATGGAAAGAAGAACTACAGGCAAAAATCACTGGAAGAAGCATTCTAATACTTTGTTCCAGACAAATCTGCAGAACCACACTTTCTTCGAACAGGATAACGTGTAGTAATAAAGATTTACAATACTCAAAAGTTTCCACTTGGATCAACGACAATCTTAGGAAAATATATTCTAATAACTAAACTAGAGAAGCCAGTCTAAAATACCTTTGTTCCTCCTAATTCAAGGTAAACAAAACAAATAAAAGAAGTTGGAACATAACAAAAAGCGGGAACAGGGAAAAGAAAAGTTTCCACTGGTAAAATAAATGGAAATGGCAAGCACATCAAACCAGTGGAAAAATAAATGGAAATGGCAAGCACATCAAACCTCGTCCAAACATATTTGGGATATCATCATGTGGCATTCCTCTTCCATTATCCTATATTAGAAACAAAGTACAGTAATTGAAGTCCTTTAGGGAAGAATAGTCTTCCACTAACTTGCCAAATTAATGTAATTCAACAATGTACTTTTCTTGTCTTGCATACTGAGAGCAGAGTCAGCATACAGAAGAAGAAAGAGAAACAGATCATACCTTGCATGTCACCCTATAATATGATGTCTCCCTACTCCTAGCTGCCTTTGTAGCTGCATGGTCTTTTACTTTCTTCCCAAGAGCAACATTCTTTGCTTGAACTAGAACCCGAGCTTCCTTGGCAAGTCTTTTCTAGACACAGTAGTTAGAAAAATCACAATGCCATCTAATGAAATTTGTTAAATGTCAAAAAGTGAGCATAAGATATAAATCACAATGCCATCTAAGAGAGAGTAAATCACTGCTTACATGCCTCACGAGCCTTTTGCTGTCTCAAAATCAGCATATAGGGCTTCATCTCTACGTTCCCGGTCACCCAGACCAATCATGGAATTAAATTTACTTATGCCAATCTCTTCACTACAGAAGCAATACAAAAACCAACACTAAGCTTTGAAGAGAGGTTCCCATTAATGGATCCCTGTTAGCTCATTGAAGTAGTTATCTAAAATAGACAAAATAATCATTTACATGGTTATCTCTAGAACTGGAAGTTCCCAGGTTGAAAATTTGGAAAAACTAACTTGATTAATAGCGCATTTAGTGTATCACTGTTGAAGTAAGTTCCACCTCATGAAAATCCTGAGCTATTAAAAAAGAAAGAGCATGTCATTTTTTCCCTTCAACATGCCCTTCAATGTGGTGGATTATCTTTTGTTGCCTAATGGCAACAATGTGTGACCTTAAAAACATCCACATACTCTACTATCATTATGAATATAGGAACATCTCTTCAAGAGGGGGTATAAGGATTCATTGATGAGTTATCAACAGTCTGATTATATGCTAACCACGGGGCACATGGAGGTTTATTTTTCAACCTTTTCTTTAGTAAAGGTGCATAAATTTTACTTAATTTTGAGGTACTAGTTGTTGCTCTCCAACATAATGGCTATTAACCTAGAGGAATATTAACTTCACTTTACTTTATCAAAATAAATTAACAAAGCAATATTTTCTTACAAACTAAAAATTCAATTTATACGTTGGGTCTTGTGGAGTCGAGAGGGGCCGACTACACTGCATATCAGTTGGGTGGGCCAGACAGACAGTGGTGGCGTACATTTATCGAGACTAGGCCAACTGGTTCCCCTCCAGTCACCTAAGTTATCTATGGAGTGGAGTGACTATCCTTAATCTCCTCTTCCCTATCTCCCCCTTTTATGCCTTCGGCTATTACCGGCTGGCAAGGCTTGGCTCAACATTGGATTTGTTTGAAAACTACCAGGTTTTTGCCCAAACAAATTTCCTTTTTTTTGGAAAGGAAGGAATGCAGGGAAGAAGTCTTTCCTTTCCACTGGTTCTTGAAAGCTATCAATCCCCGCTTCTCCCTCTCGCATCGGTTCTGCATCAGATGATGAGCCCATGCGATACATATCCGGGGGTGCAACTGTTTAGTAGGCAAGGATCGGAACGGGCGGATCCCAGGTCGAATTCCTGATCTATTCGTTTCAGCCTTAGAGGATTGAGCTTTTTGAGAGCACCGCACTGCGATTGAATGGCGGATTTTAATGATGAAGAGAAAAGTTTAGTTCTCCTATTTTACATAGATGATTGGTCTCGAGCGTGAAACTCCCCAGGGATTAAAAAAGAAATTCGACTTTTCCCTAACGCCAATAAGAAAGGATGGTGTTTTTAGGTAACAAACCACGCCAAACAGGCTAATCCCGTAGCAAGAAAAAACCTAAGTTTACTGAGGCCATCTTGGCTCGGTTTATCCCTCGCAGCGTCAGAGATAGGCCCTCAGAATCAGTCCTCCAGGTTGGAGCAGGGCTCCATGATGGTGTAGAGTATGAGGTGAGGTTTCATGAGCTCTCCCGTCGTGCCACCATGATTCTACCTACTAAGAAGGAGAGAGTTCGGTGGTTTGTTCATGGGTTGAGGTTTCAGTTTCAGTCCATGGTCTCTATGGGTGATGTTGATCACACCCGCACTATTGAGAAGCTCCGTCATGAGACCAAGGGGGCAGCAACAAGAGAGCCAGATATGAGGGTAGCTACAACGGGTCTCGTTCCAGGAAGAGGGGCTCCTATGAAGGGGCCATGTTGTGATATCAGCAGGGCCAGTCCAGCCGGCCAGTGCAGGCCTCATTGCAGGCTTTAGAGAGGGACCGGACCGGAGTAAGATTGGCTCCAGTCAGAGCCATGCATCCCACACTTGTGCTTCAGGCCGTAATGGCCGTTCTTCAAGGAGCAGATCATCCGAGTAGCTTT
>JAJOOO010031894.1:0-12631 GCA_029582685.1 Solanum piurae
ATAACTTGACTAATTGAATATAATTGTTAGTTAAAAGTAAAGTCTAAACCATTTTCCTTGTGGGATCGACCCCAACCTACAAGTTGGGTTCTTTACTTGATAACGATCGCTTATGCTTCTGTAAAGAGGTGTAATTTGAGCGTATCAAATACCCCATAGAAAAACTTATATTTTTTGCCCTGGAATCGGCAACTATGTGAGGAGCATACATGCAGAGTTGGGTGAACTTGAGTTCGTACTCTTGGACTTACATGGAACCCTACATCAAGTTCATAAATTCCCGAGCTCTTACCTTTCTCAACTCTCTCGGGAAGAACCTGTTCAGAAAAGTATCACTAAAACATTCCCAAGTGATAGGAGCTGCATATGTACCCCTATTTTCTTTCCATTGAGTATACCAAATGTGAGCTAAATCTTTAAGCCGGTAGGATGCTAACTCCACCCTATCATTTCCAATCACTTGTATCACTCCAAAAATCTTCTTGACCTCATCTATGAAGTTTTGGGGATCCTCACCAATCTGTGACCCTAAAAACTCACTCAAGTGAATTCATCCTATCAAAATCACGAACCTTGGCTGCCAGTGATCCACCACTAGCATTTGCAGGAACTGGAACCTGCTGGGTGTTCTGGTTGTTCACACTCTGAGCCAACATCTGAATGGCGTTCCGAAACTCAGCATTCAAAACTTCCTGATCAGGAACTGGAAGAGCTGCGTTAGCATTTCGTGCATTAACATTCCTTCTGTAATCTTTATGGGGAGGCATAATCTGAAAGTGCATAACGTCGAGTTAGAAATGAGGAATTAGATCATACCTTACGCACGATAAGAATATCAAGAAAGTTATGGTTTCCTAAAAGACTTTGTAGCCTCCTTCTCATTAGATGTTGTGCACTTCACACCCATGAAAAGGACTCTACTTAGTATGGATTTTCAAACATCCTAGGACTCTTAAAACTAAAGCTCAAATACCAAGTTTGTCACACCCCGAGGCTACCCCCTGGACGCGTACATGGGACCTAGGATCACAAGTGACCCCAAGCTAACCCTACTGGCATATCATAAGCATACTTAAAGATAACTGAATTAAGAAAGTAATGTGCGGAAGCTTAAAACATTATGTAAACTGAAATGATGGGGAATACCCATTACTATCTGATAATTAAAATGTGAGTTTAATGACAACTGAATATCAAACTCCAAATATAAACTGAATCTAACTATGTCTGAAATAAAGCCTCTAACTGAATAGAAATGCTGGGACATGCCCCAACTAGATCTAGCAAAACTGAAACTAAAGACTAAAATGTAGAAAGGAAACATGGTTGTCGTCCTCGGAGAATGAGGACTCACCACTGATACTGCTGAGATAAAGATTGGGAACCGATCTATGCGTGATCTTAAGGCTGATGACCTGAACCTACATTATGAGAAGATGTAGGGCAGAGTATGCGTTAGTACTTGAAAGGTATTGATCATGCAGGATAGAATAAAGTTGAACAATATACATAACTAAACAAAGCATATAACTGAGCAATGGTATAAGATAAGCATGATACTATACTGAAAATACTGAACATGAACTAACTGAATGCAATGACAAAGTTTATAACATGCTGAAACTGAATACTGAATTGTAACTGATAACCTTGTCAATGCAATAGAATCTGGTTGTGGGAGCTACTAATAACCGACATAAAACCACATTAGCTATGTGTGGAGTCCGATGTATACGCCCCATCGAGAGGACCAATAAACCCTGCTAGAGGTATAGAGGCATGACTGGCGTGATCACTAAACTGATGCCCACAGAGGGGACTTATAACCTACAGGGGCACGTAGTTCTGGGATTGAGGGTGACTGACCCTAGTACAACTCGGTATAAAGCCTACTCCCAAATAAATATGTGAAATTTATAAGATAACTGAAGTAAACTGGATAGCTCTACAATCTGACATGAAAATCTGAAAATGCAACATGTATATCTGATAATGAAACATTCGAAAACTGAGGCATGTATATCTGTTTATTTGTCCTAGCTAATGTAGTTCAAGAACTAAAAGAACTACATAACTAGGGTTCTGAGTTTATCTATGAATCTGGGAAAAACCAATACAACTACATGATAATCTGATTAGGAATAATAAAATAACTAATTCATAATAATCTGCTTAAATTCTAGAAACCCCAGGTCTAGATAATATGGAGGGAATCGAGAATCTGACTGAATTCTAGGGATCTAATGGGTGAAACGAACTCACTAGTGAAATCCCACATACTTGGTGATGAAATTTACGGAGAAATCTTTCGGTTTTGGGGCTGGAACTGATGAAAACCTAGTTGCATTTTCTTGGAAGGTTGTTCGACCTCTCTCTCTAATTTGCTCTAAGTTTTGCTTGATTTTGGTGAAAGATAGATTAGGGTAAGTTCTAATTAATTTACTAGGCCAAAATTGACAAAAAATACGTAGTTTATAGGTTAAACGACGTAGTTTAGGTGTACAACACATAGGGGAAAAGTCCAAAATGATCCTTTTTAAAAATCTGACAGCAGCAACAGCATCGAAAATATTTTTCCTCTATCCCTCAAATTTATTGTTGCTTTAGATAGATCGATTAAAAAAGTGATAGTGTCCTTCTTCTACTTTAACTAGGTATTCTAATGCTTGATTTTCAGTGTAAGTGTACATTCAACTTGCTTGTTAGCACATTCACCAACGGAGTGCAAATTTTTGGGCTAATCAAGATCGAGAAATTTAAGCATTTTACTTATTCTATGGTACATCCAGGTTTTTTCCTTCTCTTTCTTTAGGTGTTATTTGTATTTTTTGGATAATATGATTAAGATTTCTATGTTGCATAATTATCTCTCTTGTCGAAATTTATTCAATTCTTTTTTGTTTTGTGATTGAAAATAATATATTGTTGTGAATAGTTTATCCTGAATGGTGAAGTCGAAGTATGATTCTCTTTAATTTGAACTAAATGGGCAATCTTAATTTTTTAGTCATCTACTAAATTTTAGTTTAGCAGCAATTAGTATTTGATGATAAAATAAACTAACTTCAACATATTATAAGTATTAAATTGCTAGTTTTATAAAGAATATAATACAACTATATGCTTCTTTATTATTTTTGGAGTGAGTTTTATTTATATCATTTCAATGGTAGTATTGAATTTGTATGCAAGAGAAAAATATTCTCAAAGACAAGTAAAATAATAAATCACATTATTTTAAGACTTTATTCGCCTTCACTTTGATATACAATTTATTTGTTAAAGGAAAATTTATGTTTATAAATAAAAAAGGAACTCTTTTATCAGCTAATTTTTCTTATGAATTTCTTGAAGCTAATTTTTTAGTTGAATATCATATAAATTATTTTACAAATTAGTCATTGATGAGTTTGAGATTTCGACTCATTTAGGGCTTTGTTTTGATAGTTTAAGTGTCCTCAAATGCCTAATTTATGCTATAAATTGATGTTAAACCATTGAATTACACGTATGTAGGCTAAGGAACAAGGCAAGGACACTACAGGACAAAAAGAAGCGAACAAGTAGAGGAAGTGAAGAAAAGTGATCCTGGTGATCGCCAAGACCACTCGGCGAACCGCCGAGTGGCTTTTTAAAGTTCCAGCATGCCAGCACTGGGGAAGAACCATTTTGGCGATAGGAATGGGTGGTCGGCGAATCGCTGAATGACTCCACGAGGACAACTTTGATCGCCCAAAGTTACAGGACCTAGAGGACTGATGACCATTGCAAGTTGGCGATGGAAGGAAGCAAAGAAAGGATCGCCGACCTGTTCAGTGTTTGGGCCAAAAATTGGGCAACTGTAAATTGAAATTTAAAATGAAATTTCAGTATCATTGAGTAGGGTTTTCAATTCCCAAGTTGGAGAGTTAGAGTTTTTCTCTTAGTTTTTGTGTTCCATTGTAGACTTTGAAGCTTTTGAGGCTCAAACTTTAAGATTTGCAAGTGGTTTTTTGAATTTATTCAATTTGGACCATTGAAAAGACTTGAGAACCTTTACCTTGATCATGGCTAATGTATTTGGTAATCGTTTCTCTATTTTTATGGTGTGTAGCTAAAACTCCAATCCTTGCGGTGTGAGCATGTGTTTATTTGTCTAATTATCTTATGGGTATTGTTATTTAATGATGAAATTTTTGTTTAATGTAGTTTAATCATTAGTTGTGTTTTAATCTATGGATTATAGTTGCAAATGCAATTCTAGTGTAGCGTTCTTGGCTTGCTTGAGAGAGAGGTTTTGGAACCAAAGCTTTTAATTAATAATTGTAGGTATTGGGTTGATATGGGTTCAGCTCGAGAGATTGAATCCTAAACTCAATTCTACATATCTAGCTCGAGAGAGTGGATACATTAAGGTTGTGGGTTGTTCATCTTGGTAAGCTTGTCGATGTTTGAGAGAAAGCTATTGCACTTATAGCCCATCCTACCCACAATATTTCAGCAAATTATTGTTAAAATTTAATTACCCATATAGCATAATTAGCTTATAAATGATCACATCCCGAGAATCCCTCTTAATATTGTTGTTTCCCCTATTTTCATACTTGTTCTAGCTGTTAATTGCAAATCAAAACCCCCCATCTGACATTTGTTGTCACCTCCTTAGATTGTATGTATGTTTTTGATAACTTCTATTCGTATAACCGCTTAGACCACATTTGTACTTCATAATTGAATTTGAATGTTGTACCGCTCCCTATGGGTTCGACCCCAACTCTTTGTTGGGTTTTATACTAGATAATGATCATCTTTACACCTAGAATTGGAAGTGGTGTAAACTGATACGTTCAATCAAAATGGCGCTGCTCCGAGGAGTGATGTTGTTCAGAATTTTATTACTGAAGTTGAATTGTGATCTTTTTGGTTGTAGTTAAATCAACTTACTTTGGCTTGTGTTTGTGTTGAATAGAGGAAGAAATGAGTGTGAACGAAAGTAATGGTAGCCAAGTTGGCCACCAAGATGATATTGGGAACTTGAATGATGTGAATGACCCAATCCAATTATGTGGTGTTAGTGCAATACCTCTACCTCCGATTGAGGGTAATGTTGTCTTCCATGTTACGAGCACAATGCTACAGCTCCTCCAAATGAAAGGATTATATGTAGGGTTGGCCTATGAAGATCCCACGAGCATATTCAGAACATCGTGGACGTTTGTGGTTCGTTATCATACAATAACATATCACAAGAATCAGTCTGTCTCAGGTTGTTTCCATTCTCTTTGATAGGTGAAGCTACCAAATGGTTAGTTGAGTTACCAAGAGACTCCATCACCTCTTAGGATAAACTTACCACAACTTTCCATGTGAGATTATTTCCCCCGTCAAAGATAATGACTCTCAGAGATAGTATTCAAGGGTTCAAACGCTGGAGGTGAACCAATCCACGAGATTTGGCTAAGATTTAAGAAGTTGGTAATTCAATGCCCGACTCACGGATTGCCAAACCATATATTGTTACAATACTTCTATAGGAGTCTTGACCCGGTGAACCAAGGAGTTGCTGATCAACTTGTTCCCAGAGGTATAATGCAACAACCCTATGAAGTAGCATCACAACTTCTTGATGACATGACCAATATGAATAAAGCATGGTACACTCGTGAGAACCAAGTGTCTCCTCTCACTTTTAGGATGACAAAAGAACAGATCGAGAAGGATCAAGAAAGAGACCAAAATATGGTAAAAATGATGACCCAGCTGGATCTATTGTTAAAAAATGTGATGGGTAGTGGGTTGAAGAGTGTAAATGTTGTGGGTGTTACTGGAGTAAACCCCGAAGAAGTGAAATTTGAAGCACTATATAATGAGGAAGAGAACTTCCTTGATAATCAAGGAGGAGGATTTCGCTCAAATTACACAAGGCCGGGTGGAAATCTGGGCTGGAATAGAGAGGATGGATGGAGAGACCGTGATAGGGAATGGCGTGATCGTAATACTACTTGGAAGGAAAGGGACGGTGAGAAGGAAAGATACGTCCCACCTCATGAACGCCAAAAGCACAAAGAGCTGACCCGGATAACTTCTCTTCGGAAGACGTGCTTGCACACATTCTAAATAAGGTTGAAGGGTCGGACAATGTGTTGAAAGAGATGAATGAGGATGGCTCAACACTAAATCAGACGGTTACTTCTCACTCAATCTCTATTAAACAACTGGAGACACAAATGGGTCAAATCTCGACTGAATTGAACCCAAGAGAAAAAGGGGCGTTGCCTAGTGGCACAACGCTTAACCCCAAAAATGAAGCTTGAATTGGTATATCCATCGTGCCACAATGTTAAATAAGGTGCTTCTTGGGAGGGAACCCAAGTTTTTGATGTTTTAAATGTTGTTTTTAAATAACGGGTGCTGATTGTGCAGGTTGAAAAGGGAAAGTATTGGAAAGTTGAAATTACGCGAGCAAAACGTCCACTTGGCGACTCGCCGAAGAGGTCAGAGAGCTCGACATGGACCGCTGTTGGAACCACCAAGCTTGATGGGGAACTCTGTAAAACTAAGTGAGCCAAAGGCTCAGTGATTGACTCGTCGAACAGGTCGGCGAGCCCGACTTTGTCCACCGTTTGAACCTTCCAATTGCTGGGAGTTCTGTAAAGCTCGGTGAACCAAAATACCACTCGGCGCATCATCGAGTGGTTTAGGGGGTGCGACTTATACCGTCGACTGGCGCGTGAACTGAAAGGTTTTAAAGACCAAATAGCTTAAAATTTCAAATCCTTTCACTTTCCTACTTTTTAACTCCCACATTCTATCACTCAATTTTAATTTTTCAATATTTTCGTACTTGTACTGTCGTTTTATTTGGATAATTGCTCAGGATTTACTTTGGTGCCTAGCTTTACAAATCTCATTTCGGCATAAATGGTTGGCTTTCCGAATCCCCAAAACACTATATGTGGTTTAACTCGAATGCTATCGTATTTTGTTGTTGAATATCATTGGGTAATCATTGTGTGATTGCTTTTTTGCCTAATTTTAAGCAAAATCATTGTTATTAGGCCTTTAATCTTGATTCTCGTGTCATTACTTGTTAAAATTGTTGGGTTGTGTTGAATGTGTGTTGGGTCTAGCAGGGTGAAGTCTTAGTAACCCCGGATTGTGCTAGAACTTTCACCGAGCCCGACCTGGCTCGCCAAAGTGCTTCGGCGACTCACTGACCGATTCGGCGAGTCTTCCTGCAGTTATTTTTTGATGTTTTTCTTGAATTTTTCTAACTCTTTTCATGTTGTTCTACAGGAATGGCTAGACCCAAAGTCACCGGTAGAGATATGCCACCCCAGAAGCAGACACGGGGCATAACTTTAAATTAGGATGCTGTTGCATCCAGAGCAAAGGCAATGAAACTACCTCCAAAGGGAGGCAAGTGCAAGGTACCCGTGGTTGTGCTTCCTAAGGAGACAAGCTCAGATACTGAGGGGGACTCACAGGATTCTCAGGCTTATATCTCCGAACTTAAGGATGACCAATTATTACTGGCCCGAAGAGAGATGCTACGCTTCGAGTCATTGAATGATCCATCTAGGATCCCAGTGCCTCCGACGTCTGCCCCCTCAACTTCATCTCCAGTGCCTCTTCCAGAGCATACAATGGTCCCAGTACAGGGTCCTCCTCCCCGATCAGTAAACCGACTAAAGGCTGGGGGATTGAGTACCATATTAGAGAAAAAAAGACTATCTACCAATGGTGTTGTGGACATACATTCAGTGGTGTGGGAAACTCTCAGATTCCACAGATTTGAGGTTTTCACCAAACCCCATGGCCCATACATTCCTACTTGGGCCTTAAAATTCTAGTCAGCCTATTACGATTTGGTTCCGAAGGGAAAGAAGAAGGCTAGTGCCTTCAAGCCAGTGGATTTTGTGGTAGTCCGATGTTAGAAGGTAAAATGCAGGAGCGTTGACATAAATGATGTATTTTGATGTGACTCTGACTTTATGCATGACTACCAGAGCATGATCTTGACAAAAACTCTAGATGACTTAAAAGGTTGGCTGGCCCCCTTCTCTCTGATAGAACCCTAAAGTGGATTGAAGGAAGTGCACCCATAGAGAATAAAAACCTGAACATTGCCGCCAGATATTGGTTCAGGTTCATCAGCAGCACCATCATGCCATCACAAAATGAGTCTATTCTCCCTCACCCGAAGGTGGCTTGTATTGGGTCTATCATAGCTAAGAAGAGGCTGAATTTGGGATTGATTATTGAGCTGGAGCTGTCCATGAGTGCCAAGCAGCGTCAGACCTCGCTCCCATTTCTGGTGTTGATTACTTAGTTGTGCCGACGGGACTATGTTTCGAGAGATAAGCAGAGGTATGTCGAGGTTAGACCCACCTCTTCTACCGATATCCGGCGTATAGAGGACGAGTACATATGTGACGAGGCTGACAGGAGGAGGGCAGCCCCGCGGACACATCCTTAGAGGTTGATATTGATATGCTACCTATAGAGACAGTCCTGCCCACTCAGGCCAGTAGGCCATCAGGTACATATGGACCTTCTTCTTCTGAGATTTTGACTACATTAGTTGCACCCCCTCCCCCTAGATCTTCAGCTTCTGCTGCTTCTACATCCTGGACCCCTATTACCCAGGCCATGCTTTACAAGATGGGCCATTTAACCCAATCTGGTGATGTGCGTGCCTCCCGTGTTGAGGTTGGTATGCCTGGGATAATAGAGATGGTTCTAGCTGCTTTCTTGGCTCCACTTAGGGCTGAGATGAGGGATCACAGGTTGGAACTAGATGCCCTTACCGTTAGAGTCACAGCTTGTAAGCATACTAGAGGTGCTTCAGATGAGATGACAGCCTTGAAGGCCGATATTACTGGGTTGAAGAGAGAAATGGACCAGCTGAAGTCCACTGATTTTACTTCCCTATTTGGGACCATGGAGATTCCCGACACGCCAAGTTTAGATATTCTATCCTGTTCTGAGGTGCCTCTGGCTACCACCGGAGATGAGGTTAGAACTGATGATGCTGCCGCTGAGTAAGAGGCTGAGACAGATGAGGAGCAGCTTGGTGTTATTGATGCAACTGTTAATGATAACTTAACAGTAACATCTCACAAATTGAAATAACTAGGAAGAAGTTAAGAGTTGAAAATAGTCAATATTTGGAAAAAAAATAAAAATATGGAAAATTTGTTAAGTATGTTAAGTTGAGTTTTTGGTCAACTTCAAACTAGAATAACTCCTATCGCAGGATGATTTAGGTGTGTTTCCAGATATCGTAGGTAAGATCTTGGAATAATCTTTCCAACACCGCTGAGTTTGCGCGATTTCGTGTTCGTATGTGTGAGATATGCCTATTTGAAGTTGGGTTGTTCAAAGAAGTAAAGTCTAATCCAGATTTTTGAAGGGTAGTTTAGTCTTTTCCCTACCCAAATAATTAAATGCGTTTTTAGTAAATTATTTGGAGTCTAAACTGAGTTAGTTCAGTTTAAGCAATTAAGAAATACGCTAGGGCTTTGAGAGAAGAGAAAAGAGGATAAAGGAGAAGAGAAGCTCAAAATTCGTCAAGTTCTTGCGATTGTGGTTGTGGAATTGCCAAGGATTCGATCCTAAAAGGTATGTGAGACTCTCATAGAATTTTCTTAATTCACCCACGCGCCAATCATGTTTGTTTTAGTGAAAATTCGTTTCTAGAATGTTGAAAGTATGATGTTCTTGAATTGCTTTAGTTCTTGAGATTTGATGGGATTGTGGAGTTCTTGATGAAATCGTGCTGATTTAAGAGTTGTTTTGAGTTAGATTCTTGTATATATATACTGGGCATTTGAATCTATAGAGGGATTGAGAAAAATAATTGGATTTAGGCGAATTGGGGTGAAAAAACTAAGAAGGAAAAAGTCGAGCAGGTTTTGGCACGCAAGTCCGCGTCGCGGACTTGCTCCCCTAGTGTAAAAAAATCACCTCCACGTCGCGTTTAGGACACGGACTCCTCTGTTTCAAAATTTAATTTTGCGATCAAATATTTAAATACATCTCCGCATTGCGGACTTGTTTCCTTACAGTGATTTCTTGATCTTTTCTCATGTTTAGCTATTTAAAAACACTCCTAAACATTATGAAATCTTTCCTATCACAAATCACAATCCTTGAATCCATAATTCAATTCAAGAAAAGTTAAGAGTCAAGTCTAGAAGTTAAGAATCAAGTCAAGAGAGGTTCATAAAGTTTTTCAAAAGTCTTTCACAAACGTTTGAACTTTGTTTTAAGACTTAAGTTTTAAGTTAAGCAA
This sequence comes from Solanum piurae, assembly GCA_029582685.1. Taxonomy (NCBI): domain Eukaryota; kingdom Viridiplantae; phylum Streptophyta; class Magnoliopsida; order Solanales; family Solanaceae; genus Solanum; species Solanum piurae. The sequence continues at coordinate 10,277 of JAJOOO010031894.1, forward strand.
AGAGTAAAGATTTGAGTTCATTTCTCCAAAAGTTATAAGGGAACTAGGAATTCCCAAGAGTTTAAAATATTTTCACATTTGAACAATAAAGGGAAATACCTATTCCCAAGAGACATTTCAAGCTAAGTTTTGAGTAATTATCTCAAACCAAAGAAAATTAGGTTTGTTTTAAAAATATATGAGCTAAGTATATTTTGGGAGTAGTATTGAGCACCGATATGGGGATGCGAGTTCATATTAACTCAAGTCTTCATAAACCATGTAGCCATCATGGGTAGTAAATGATCATACCTTTTAGATGACTCCTTAAGTTGCTTTTTAGCATAGACTATTGGATCCACTTAATTAAGACATTTTATATGACGGCTAAGTATAGGACAGTTCTGGCAGCGTGGGCAAGACGTTGTATCAACACTTAGGCTCATAGTGGTGGTTGTCGGTTAGAGAAACTCCCGCAGAAACTAAATTATTTTATTATACGAGTACAGTTGAGTTTTTAATTTCTTTTGTTTAACGAACTAAGTTGCTTCTACTATTTTTAAAGCTTTCTATATATTACATATGTTTTATTGCTTTATATTGAGTTGAGTTATTCATGAGTTTAGTAAAGCCAAGGTAAGTGTTTCTTTCAGACTCTTTTCAAGCCTATGTTATGTTTAGCATTCCAACTCATATAATTGTACATTCAATGTACTGATGCTAGTTGGCCTGCATCATCTTATGATGCAGATGCAAGTAACCAAGATCAGCATCCAGCGCCTCGTTGATCCAGTTGAGCACTCAGAGTCTGTTGGTGAGCCTTCTTACTTTCCGAAGGGCTCTTTTTATTTTTCTTTTTACTCTTCAGTTGTTAAGATGATCGGGGGTCTGTCCCGACATCCCTTTTTGTTTTAGAGGCTTCATAGACAAATAGTTATAGTTCTTTAGTCTTATTCATTTCAGTTGTATACATTTAAGAGTTGAGTTGCCATTTTTGGCTAAGTTAGTATCTCTTAAGTTATTGCATGAGTTATATTTCTTATGTTTAAGTCTTCTGCTTAGTAAGTACGACAGGCCAAGGGTTCACTTTGGGCCAGCAATTGTTCTCAAGTGCTAGTCCCTCCCAAGGTGTAGGATCGGGGGGTAACATTAGTGAATCTAGAGGGAGCCATGGTGCATTAAGTTGTGCAGGCCTCTTTGGAGGATTTTTATATGGTGGGCTCTAGTAGAGCCAAGGATGCTGAGTCACCGGGTACTAATGCCTTGACTGAGGGTGTCATGATAGCTGAGACACCGGGCACTGATGCCCAGACAAAGGGAGTTGTGGATATGCACACTTCACCCCAGGCCTAGCCTGGCAGGATGATTCTTTTTTCCTCTTTTTTGTTCTCTTTTAGACTATTCTTTATTTTTAGTTGCATTTGGAGGACAACTGCGTATTTTGTTTGTGGGGTGAGGTATTTCCATATCTACCTCTTGTGGGTAGTTTTGTGAATATTGACTTTGTTTTGATAGTGTCTTATGAGTAGTGGAGCTTATTGATATATATATATATAATACTTGTTTTTGGACACGTGCGTTGTACGTGATAACCGATCAGAGAATTTGTTGTAGCTTGATATCATCATCTTCGCTCTTATAACCATTGTCATTTTTTCTAATATCGATGAAATAAAAATTCATTGACGTGGAATTAACTTCAAATTAGCTGGAATTTAAGTTATTCAAATCCGTTGATTCCATTTAAACTTGATCAGAAATAACGATTTGTAAATTTGTTGATTCCATTTCGACATGGTTGGCCGCCAAATATTTCTTCATTTTATATCTTTTGTAGATTCTGTGGAAATTCTAAGACCATCTTAATGATTAACAACTTTTGTTTTCCATCTTTGAGTTGGACTGCAAGAATTTAGATTTGATAGAGTGCTTCATTTTGTCACGCCCCGAGACTACCCCCGAGACGCGGACACGGGACCTAGGACCACAAGTGATCCCAAGCTAACCATGATGGCATGATCATGAGCATACTAAAGATAATAAACTGATGCGGAAGCTAAATCATAATTAAAATGAAAAGATGCGGAATACCCATATATTATAACTGAGATATATGAAAACTGATGAGTTTAATACAAAGAAGATATTAACTCAATACTAAGTTGAATCTAACTATGTCTGAAAATAAACCTCTAATCTGACTAGAAATGCTGGGACATGCCCCAACTAGATCTAGCAAAACTGAAAACTAGAAAACTGAAAGCGATAAAGATAAACATGTCACTAGTCCTCGAAGAATGAGGACTCACCACTGATGCTGCTGAACTGAAGATCGGAAACCGATCTAAGCGTGATCTGGATGCTGAGAACCTGAAC
>JAJOOO010031895.1:0-12201 GCA_029582685.1 Solanum piurae
ATCGCTGCTAGAAAAAAAGTTTTTTTTTTTTTGAGAAAATAAACAACGATTTTTATTTTTGTTTTGTCAGAAGCCCTTTTGGTTAATTTTTTTTTTTATCTGCCGTTTTAGTTTTTTTAAAGAAAAAAGTAGCGATTTTTAATAAAAGAAAAAGAATTTATTTTTTTTACAAAATCGCTGTCGTGGCAGCGATTTTGTCATTTTGTCAGAGGAAAATCGCTGCGTCAGCAGCGATTTTGCCCTTTTGGTTAGAAAAAAAAGTGATGTGCCCTTTTGAAATTTTTGACAATTTTTTTTGCCCTTTAGGCTCCGGACTCATTAAAATGATTTGAAAACACATGCAACTTATGGTGGTTTTCTAGATTCACATTAGTAAACCCCCAACACTAAGAGATTTTTTTCAAAATATGCGGAAAGAAGAAGTATATAATAATCTTTACAAAAATTTATGCATGAAAAGAATGTTTGTCTCAATGAAAGTACATACAAGTTGTAGTTACAAATTCCAACTTTATATCTTCATAAATCATACTTACAAGTACAATCTTAATTGCAGCCTCATTTTTTGACTAATGTGTATTATTTTTAATTAATGGTTTGGTTTATTGAATTAAAAATAATAATATATTGTATAATTTTTATGAAGAAATTGTTTGCTAATGTAGAAAAAAAGAGCTAATTTAGGGATCTTAGGGATATTTTTAATTTTTTTTTTTTTTATGACAAGGAAAACCCGCAGTCGCTACCCTTTGGGTGCGCACAGGGTAAAACCCCCGCTCCTATGCAATAGCTCACAAACCACATAGGAGAGGTAACCCGCACTAAGCAAGCTCGGTGCGATGAGCTCGACCCAGAAGGCAAACCTCTTGCTTTCGCTGGCAAGGGGTTTCGAACTTGAGACCTCCAACATGGAAGTCCCAAGCCCAAACCACTGGGCCACCCCGAAGGGTAGGATATTTTTAATATTTTATTCCGAATTACTTATTTTTGTATTAATTACTAATTTCAAAATAAGTTATCACCAGTATTAGTAATAAAAAAAAGGAACAAAATAGTATTTTAATTTTATCCTAAAATTATCTATAATTGTCTAACATACCAAATGATTATATAGCTAGTATTCATATATATTTTGACACTAAAATTGAGCTTAACTCAACTAATAATCCTGAAGTTAAGTATATTTTTTATCTTTTAAAAATGACTAGAAGAAAGCAAATCCTTATGTTCATATTTTTAGGATATGAAACTACGAAAAATGTAATTTTAATGAAAATAATATAATATCATTTAATGATCTTCTATACCGAAGGATTTCAAAGAAGTTGAATTTTGAAAAGTTGGTAATTATCTTTCATAATTTTAGCATACGTGTGCTTTCTATCTACTTCAGGTTGATTTTTTTTTTTTAAATTCTCATTCGATATATGATATTGAACAATAAAGCATTTTCTAATAAAAGTAATTCCATATCGAAAGGATTCGAATGCGAAGTACTTCAGGTCTATTTATGAATCTTCTATCAACACATTTGTTTTTTAACATTATTTTACACTACTGAAAATTGTGGGATAAATTTTTATTGTTGACATTTGACATCTTTCATGTTTTTTGTTTCACCATCTTTTAAATGCTAAAAAAATCTATAAAGAAGTCATGTAGAAGTATATGCATGATATCATGCTTAACTATTATTTATAACTTTTATATGATATTTAAAAATAAATAAATTAAACCATATCAATACCAAGAAAACAAAATCAAAATGATAGAAATAATTTTGAAAAGTATAAGTTATATTGGTTATACAAAATATAATAACTAAAATATTACTCCTACTAATACGATCCAAATTTTACAAAATAATCGTCCGATTCATACGGTTGAGACTCTTGAATTTTTCGTCAAAAACAATTTTATATATATATATATATATATATATAGTATAGTATAGTATTGTGATAACAAAGATTCCATTCTTCTAAAGTAATCAGTGATTCAATCCAGTCATTTCTTGGAGTTGAATTTTTTTGTCTGGGAATTTATCTTAGGTCCCACCAGTCATTATCTAATTTATGTTAGGTTTTTAAATATACTTCATGCTCTAATGTAAGATCAAACAATTTGTTTAGATGGTTGTTACGTATTGTATTTATAATGTATTGTTTTGATGAGTATAATGTTTGAATAGATTATATTATTTTTTGTTGTTAAATAATGTCACACATTCATAATTTAGATGATAATAAATGTATAAGAAATTGTAGAATATAGAGTAGAGCTACTATATGAAAAGGTAGAGTAAATGATAAAATAGAATTATTAAATAATAAGTAAAAGCAAAATGAGAAGAAAAATATTGAGGTAATGATGCGATTACAACAAATTGATTGTTACACAAATTAAGTCTTTTCATTGATTTAAACGATACGATACTATAAAATTTACGTAACTATAAAATCAAATATTATATTTAAACTAACAACATCCAAATAATATGTAAGGGTGTGTTCGTTATGGAATTAAATTTTTTAAAAATAAATTCTATCTCTAACAAAATTAATTTCTTAAAAATAAATAAGAAGTTTATCTAGTGGAAATAGAAACAACAAGTTTCACAACTAATTATTTTCTTCACTCTTCAACACACCTTTACTTTGACTTTTGCAGCTTTTATCTTGATCTCTCATACTACATTTATCCAAATCATATTCAAATATTTATTAAAAATACAAAAATATAAGTAGGAAACCATTTATTTATCAGAGAAACATCTTTCAAGAAATTAATTTCTTATAAAAATATTTTCCTCCTTACTGAACACGCCTAAATACATCTTTTAATTAGCACCCTTTTGATTTGAATTTGAGTGATAATATAATTGTTTGGGAATTTTTCACTCTAGAAAATGAGGATGAGGTAAAAAGTGAAAAAGTAAATCCACATTTTTACGTAAATCTTTTGTCTTTTGGAATTCGAGAGAAGATGACACAAGAATATAGCAAGATGATGACTTTACTCAGTTATTGCTACCCACGCCTTTTTACCACATCTCCTTATTAGCCACCTTCGATATCGATATCTACGAAATTTTAGTAGTTTAGTTGGTTAGTTATCCGAACTTTCATTTTATTACTGAAGGTTCATTCCTCATATTATAATCTCTTCTCTGATTTCCTTTCCCCATCTCCAAAAGAATAAAAAAATATTAGTACTAACATTTCTAAGTTATTTTTTACTTGTGTATTTCGATAGTCGATTATCCAAACGTTTCATTTTTGGTTATCATTTAAATATTTTTATAATTTGAAAATTCAAATTATGTTTTTCTAAAGAATTTGAAATCATAATTCTAAATCACACATTCAAATATTACATTGATTTCATATTATAATTTCATATCGAATGTTCAAACGTCGATTTACAAAATTGGAAAGAGTGGTGGGGTGTATGATTAGGGAGGAGTTGTGGATGAGAATAAAAAAATGTCATGTAGGGGTGTGAGGTGGGCTAAAAAAACAACAACTAAGTTTTCGATTCTCAACAATTCCGACACAAGCGTGTGACTTTCCTGTGTTTCACTACTCCTATGTTTCACTCTTAGGGCCACTTCAAATATTACTACTCATGTGTTCTATTAAGCGTGACGTCTTATATGATATTTTATATTTTATATGTATTATATTATATAAGATACGTGAGTTGTTTGTTTTATTTTATGCAAATTCAAAAAATTTACTTATACATGTCAAAAAAAAGATATGGAATTCACGCTTTAGAAATCAAGAATCCATCGATATATTTAACTAGTATTATTAAGAGATTGAATATATATACAATTCTTCTCTTTGTAGTTTAGGGAATCTTATAATATAAAATAGATCATATACGGTATAAATTTGAATTTATGATGACTCTTGATATCATACTGTTTTAAAAAACAACTTAAACATCTTCGTAAATCGTATGGTGATTTCTAATAAGAAGTTTAAGGTAACATCTTCTATTTTGGATTGAATTTTATTAAAATTATTTAGTTAAAGGGGAAAATGGAAGAGGAAAAAGCAGATAAGAATCTTGTTGATCCTAATGATTATTCCAATTTTTGCACCAACAAAATTGTTTGCTTTAGTGAAAAAAGTATGTATTTATAATCCAATGATAAGAATTAAACATAGCTAAATAAAACGACCATCATTTGCTTTAATTATTGGATTAAGGAAATTCTTATAATTATACTCCTGCCCCCATCAAAACTTCAGTTAAATACAAACCCAAATGGCGCACTTATAAGAATGTTTCAGGAATATCCCAATCAAATTAAAGAAACGAAAATTTAACTAAAATCTTTCAATAATTTTTTAGTTAACCATTATCTGAACCAAAAGGAAAAAAAAAAGTAAAAGGAAGGAATTATCAGTTAGTTAAATGTTACATAGCATTTATATTTTATATCCCTCCAAGGGTCAAGAGTGTGACAATAATATAGTATCCGAGTCAATTTATGCGCATCTTAATTATTCATCATAAAAATTATAAGGTACCTTATATTTGCTTCTTCTGAAGTTAAAACTTAAGAAAACCCCCCTACCTCGACCCTCCACTACCTACCTCGCCCTGATAATTTTTTTGGAAAATTATGTTAAATTATATTTTTTTTTATTCTTTTTACCTCATTCCTAACCCCCCCCCCCACTCCGCTATCAGGCCCCTACCCCCACACCCCCATTTTCTTTAAAAAATATTTCAAATTCTAAAACTTTCCTTCTTTTTTCCCCACCCCTATCAGCCCCCTCCCCACCCCACCACCACCACACCAACCCCCCTCCACAAAAAAAATAAATTAAAAGTTTGTTTAGAAAATATTTTTGGGTATTGTTATTGGGGTCAGGATCGAGAGTTGGAGGTCAGGTCTTCGGTCGAATGTTGGGATTAATTTCTAGATCAATTGTCATGGTCGCGTCTAGGTTCGAGTGACGGAGTTCAAGTCAATTGTTAGGTAAGATCTCAAGGTCGGATTCCAAATCGATCATCAGTGTCATGTTTTAGTCAAGTTTGTCATGGATCGATTATCGAGATTGATTTTCGAGTTAGAAATTATTTTCTACTCGTTAACCAAAAATAAAAAATATTTTCTGGATTATATTTTTTCAATCGCCAACCAAACACTAAAAAAAATCCAGAAAATATTTTCTACTCACCAACCAAACATGAGAAAATAAGTTAGACATCAATATTTTTTCTAAAAAATTATTTTGGAAAACAATTTCCTTCGTATCGAACACACCCACACCCTTAGTAGGAAGTGTTTTTCTTTTATATTGAAGTTTGCAAAGTGCGAAATAAATCAGATAAGGAGAAGCAAACCAATCAGTTAGTTAAACATTACATTAGCATATTTACGTATGATTCTTTGAATGTCATAATAACACAATGGAAATATAATCGATTTTGACTATTTGAAAGAAAAAATTAATAAAAGAGAAAACGACAATGGACCAGCTATATTTCTCATTTTATTCATATCATACTAATAATATATATATTACTAAATTCAAATCTAAGTCACCAAAGCCGCCGAAGGTATTAATCTTGATATAGACAATAATTTGAGAACTAAGAAAGATTCTTCTTTCAACTACAAGGTTTCCCTACAAAAAATGTCCGCTTCCACCATTTTTTAATCATAACAATAAAGTCATAAAATTGAATATAAACATATTTTATATTGATACGTTTTCTTTCTTCATAAATATGGTATTTTGGTTACGTTGCTTCTGAATTATGAACTTATTCAATGAGATATATATTATCTTCTACCAGTATATGTATCGGATAATTCTATACATCTATAAAGAAAGAGCTAACATATCGGCTAAGAATTCGATCGAACGCAATAGTTTTGGTTAAAATCTTATATTTGTCTTCAAAATTCATTTGAATGCATACAAATTATTACTATGAACCCAATAACTTAAAAAGGGTTAGAATCCAAAACTCATAATTTCAAATCCTGGCTCTATCTCTGTTCATCAAAACTTGAACGGATGAGATATTTTAATGCAAATATTTCCCTCATTAAACATGTGGTCTGACCATTCTTCGAACCTTGTGCGTAGTGAAAACCTAGTGCACCAAACTGCTCTTCTATCTATTAATTTATATAACCATGATAAGATAGCACTTCAATTCGTATCATTTGGATTGGAGATCTCATCTTCGTTACTTTTATTTTCCAAAATAAAAATGAGAGTGATGTTAGAGCAAGGAGAAGTAATTGCATATTGACAAGTTAGACATATGAAATGATGGAGACCATACACGTCTTGATGTACCAAAATTAATTATACATATATATGCATAACATTTATATTACCTTTGGAGGTTATCACTTCCCAATCATTGACCCCTACCACTATCAATTTTTGGATAAAACAACATTTATTCATTCAACTTTAATTCTTGAAAAATTCTAAAATTTTCCCTTTACATTTAATGTAGTATTTTTCAGAATACGGAGTGATTAATAGTAGTTAGGCATTGGATCTTTCAAGCCAGCTATTCATATAAAAAAAATACATTAATTCGTTTCGAAATCTATCAGCTTCAAATCCTAATTCAGCTTCTGATTATATATATATATATATATACACATTTATTATCTTGATCGATGCATGTATAATCATCAAAGGTGAAGCAACCTTGCAGATGCTATGTCTATCCATACCAAGAACTAATTCATATAATCACAATTAAGCTTTACAAACTTAATTCTGAAATGAAATAATCGATAGAATTCATTCACGCTTCACATCTACTATACTTTCCAAGTGTAGGTGCACCCTACTTTACCGTACAATTGTCATATTTATGAAATAGTATATGACAAAATATAAAATTAAAGTCACATATACATAAGGAATTCTTGAAGAGTCCTCTTGGTATGGCTAAATTAGGGCCCATTCATTTAATTTTCCAGATGTGTCACAGTTCATTAGGTTTGTGGTTCATCTCCGTGTGGGGTTTTTAATATAATATGGACAGCTTCTATAATTTCACTATTCAATTTTTTTTGTTTATTTAGCAAGAAAATTCAAGGAAAAAACCTTATTATATATTAACTTAATAATTTTGATAAGAACAACTATGACGGTTTGGATGATATGTACTCAAATTATTGTACGTATGGTATAATTATAAGTTAATAGGTCTAGATGAAGTAGTAAAAAATAGGTGAAGTGTCACAAGATGAAATAGGGATTATACAGATAATAAGTACTACTCGAGTTATTCGAAAAATTAATTAGAGTCTAGTGGTTGTATTTAATTCATTTATATAATAGAGGTTTAAAGTTTAATTTATGAGAAAATTTTAGAAATAACAAACATTATAAACACAATAAGGGCATATAGCTATAATTTTAATAATTGCTATGAATGTTGTGATTTGTATATTTCTATTTGTTTGTATATTTCACTTGTGAATATATAAATAGGGCAAGCATATACATATTTTGTATTTATACATTTATGAACTTTTTCATAATTTTCTTTTGTATATTTCACTTGTCAATATAAAACAAGATAATTTATTATGATATATTCATAAATCGTATACAAATAGTTAGGGTATGCATAAACAAAATTCTGAATTTATAAAATCAAGCGAATTATACAAATTAAACTAATAATAAAAATTGAGAAAAATATAGCCGCGAATTACAATTTTCTTAAACTATAGATATAAGAACTAATATAGGCTAAATGTTTGTTATACTGCATAATTATCCCTTAATTTAAAACCAATATTGACCTTTCTCACTTGTCACAACATAACATATTATTTGCATTTTATTAACATCAGGGGCAGTTCAATGCCTTTAAAAATGAGGCATCCGTCTTACGCCCCTAAATTTGAGGGTCCCATTTTTTTAGTAATAATAGAATTATTATAAGTATTTTAAAATTTTTTTAAAAATAAATTATATTTTGTCTTTCTTTGAGTTTGTTTTGAAACACTAAGGATGTCTCTTTTTTTTTTTGGTCAATTTTTAAATTTATTCCACATGACATATTTAATACCATAAGATTAAAAAATATTTTGGTATTATATATATATAGAGAGAGAAAAAGAGTTTATGACCGTGGAAAAACATTAAAGTTTTTCATTAAAGCAAATAAATAACTTTGGATTTCAAAAAGAAAAAAAAACTAGGCTCCAATTTATATTTTATTTTAGGCAAATTAATTAGCTTGAGCCACCAATGATTGATATAATATTTTTAACGATTTTATTCTTTAAAATAATACCACATGAGCTTAAAAATGCGTATACTGCGTTTCATTGATACAAATTTATAGGGTAGAACCGATCCTTTCTAAGTGGAAGAATAGTATAATGACATGACACGTGATGAGAGAGTCAGGTTAGAAAGTATTGAATAAGCATTTCCCAAGAGCAAGTCAAGACTCTAGTTTAGTTTAAATGGAATCAATTAACGTTATCAGTATTAATGTTTTTTTTTTTTTTTCCATTCGATGTTCGGAATCTACATTGATGGATATTCAACATTGAGCGTCACATCACTCTTCCTATCTAAAGAATTAAAACATAAGAGAGAGAAAAAAAGAGAAGAATTTTCGCAAGCCAATTAAATTCCTAAAAATTAAAACTTTTGAATCATTTAAGGAGACGCATACCTCAAATACATTAAACACTAGGTCCTAGTGGTATATTAAATATTCGTTTTAATTGTGGTTAAGTAAATTTCTAATGTACAACAACAACAATAATAATAATAATAATAATAATAATAATAATAATAATAATAAAGAGCTTGGAATGAATAATGTATACATAAATTTTATCCTTTTCTTAAGAGAAGAAAATCTATTTTGGATAGTCTCAATTCAAGAAAATTATAAAAATGAAAAAGCTAAAGTAAAATATTAAACAAGACAGGATAATTTTTTTTAAAAAAAGGAACAACAACTACAATCAAATAATATGATAATCAAAGTACATAAAATAATGAGTCCAGAGCCAAAAGAGAATTTTTTTTTACTAAAAATTTCAAAAGGGCATATCATTTTTTATTAACCAAAAGGGCAAAATCGCTCCCGACGAAGCAATTTCCCTCTGACACAATATTGATGCCGTTACATGAAAATGTTTGACTTACAATTTAAAAAAATTGGAGGGGGGATTTCGGTGCGTTGTCAGCGGTTTTTTAATAAAAATGTTGTCAAGGCAACAATTTTTTTTAATAAAAACGAAAACGCTGCCTTGGCAGCGATTTTCAATAAAATAAACAACAAATCTTAATGCCTTGGGAGCATTTTTAATAAATTTTATTTTGTTTTGAAAATGGCTGTCTTGGGAGCGTTTTTATTAAAAAAAATATTTGAAAATCCCTGACAAGGCAGCGAAATTCCCCCTACAATTTTATATTTATTTTTAATTGTAACTCAAACATTCACATGTATCGACGTCAATATTGTGTCAGAGAGAAATCGCTTCGTCATGAGCAATTTTACCGTTTTGATTTTTAAAAAAAATTAATGTGTTCTTTTGATTATTTTTTGTCCTTTTGACTTCGATAATAATACAGACTACTAGTATAAAAAATAAGCAAGGTAATAATACAACTATTAATTATCAACATTCTACCATATAATCAAATATCCGATGGACTCACTTATTTAACATCACATGCTTAGTAAGCGAAAATTTTGTTATGTCAAACCATTTAAAAGACTCTGTTGGAACTCGCCTCGGGTCTCACCCTGGGGCGAGACTCTAGCAAAACGTTCCAAGATTCAAGTGTGGGGCTTAGTTCTATAAGACTTACGCCCTAAGCACGCCCAACGCTCAACGCTTTGGGCTCGCTTATCAGATCTTAGACAAATTACGCGTTAAAATATTTAGTTAACATTGTTGACCATCGTTATTCTTGAATAAATGAATGATACTTCATAATTTTTTAATCTATAGAGATAAGATAATTGAGAGCAATGTTTTCAAAAATGTTTTTGGGGCGAGTCTTGGGGCAGGGCATAAATTAAAGACATGGATCCATAAGTCGTAAGTTCTAAAGTTTGACGCGTAAGCCTCAAAAGTAAAATCGTAAGTCCTGGTCAGTCCAAGCGTTTTTAATTTATTTTTTTAACCTTTTTTGCTTTAAATCATTTTTTATTATTATTGGTATAATGATATTCTCAAATAGTAATTATAATACTTTTTTTGCTTCATTATTGATTATTAATACTTACCTCAAATAAAAATCATAATATATTTTTTATATATTATAGGTTATTTATAAAATTTATTTGTAAAATCATTGAAAGGTTTACTTTTGCTTATTTTATTAGTAATAAAACTATAAATTTGAATATACATGAGACTATGCCCCGTGTCTCGGAGCTTACGTCTCGCTCCGTCGTACTGTATAAAACCCTTCACCTTACGCCCCCGCCTTTTAAAATGCTAATTTTATTTTTATTAGTTTTAGGGCTAAGGACTAAAATGACCGTAGTTTCATATACATTAAGGACTATTTAAATGAGATGATATATATAAAGGACCAAAATACTTCAACCCCTATACATTAAAGACGATTTTGATCATTTTCTCCACACCATAGTCCACCACCAAAATTTTACAATAAACTTTTAACTTACCTTTTGAACGTATACAAGAAAAAAAGAGTTCAACTCTTTAACTTTTATCTTCCTTAATAAAGTTTATTTCTCTTATTCTTTTCCGTTACTGCTACTCATCCACCCATTTCCAATCATTTTTGTAGAACAAATTTTATAACGGAAAGTGGAGTAATACTAAATAAGAAGACGCCGAAACAATTTATATTTAGTTGTGAAAACGCAACATTTTTTTTAATCGGATTTGCCCGAGGACTAAGAAGTGGTTGACTTTCTTTTAAAAAAGAAATAATATTATATTAGCTTGGTCATCATTTATGACAAAGAAAGCTTAAAAAAAAAATCAAAACTACTATCACAAATCACAATCGTCTTCTTGACATTTACAAGCTATAATATAAAAATCAAACCTAAACTAATATAACCCATTAAGATTAATGGATAAAAATCCGGTAATTTATATAGTTTTATGTGTATATTTAGCCATATTCCTAATCCACTACATACTTATATGGCTTAAACACGAATTCTTCTACTTAATTATAGTTATGAGCTTTAAATTATTTGTCCATACCTAAATCTTCAAATACTTTAAAAACTAAGGTTTCATGTATTTTCACTATCAAATCTCTAATGAAATCCCACTATACGTCATATTCAATTAACTATTAACAGAAGAAATATTGTGTTATCTTTTTTAATAAATATAAGAGAAAGATAAAATATAGCTAGGTTTAATTCTTTGTACAAGGCTAAGGGTGTATTTTATACGGATGAAAACATTTTTTTATCATCAATCTTTCCATTTTTCTTAAATTATAAATTAAGATGTTTGAAAAATTCTTTTTTTAGGTATTATTTGTGTATCGATCATTTTCATCTTCTTCTTCATTACATGATCAATTTGCATTTTAAGTACCTTGTTTAGTCCTCTTTAATTAACTTAAGGCCTTCAGATTTTTATGGTTGCCTAGATATTACTTAAGGCCTTTAGCTACTAATATCCAATTAGGAAAGTTTAAGTTTTTTTGAATCGATTATTCATTGATCGTATTAGAGTGGAGTAAGTGAAATAGAGGCTCACGACCGGAATATACCATGATAAGAATGTTTCATCATTAAAAGATGCACATGTTTAGATGATGAGATGTTTAAATAGATGTGGGAGCATATTTTATAGGCCAAACACATACACAACCCCTCAAACTTGGCTCCATTTTTCATTTTAGCACTCCAACTTAGCCTTGTTCCATTTTAACCCTTAAACTTCATTTTTTTTGTTCCATTTTAACACGAAATACTATTTTTATGATTTCTTTATTTTATATATATTCTTCAAATGCAACTTCTTATTTTAAATCGACACGTGTCAGTTAATTTTAGTTAAAAAAATTAAAAATTAATAAAAAATAATTCTTTTTAAAAATAATAATTTATTTTTAATAGTGTTATGTATTTTTGTGTGAAAAATAATCGACGAAATTGTGTTGGTTTTCTTTCTTAAAAATCACCGACAACCTAATAAAGTCAGTCGAGTTTTAA
>JAJOOO010031896.1:0-12172 GCA_029582685.1 Solanum piurae
CACAAACTCCTTAGGACCGCCCATTGGCTGAGAGCCTGCCTCTCTGGAAGGACGTGCACCTACCACATCAGAAGTGGCAGCTTTTCTGACAGCTGTCTTGTCGTCCTTTCACATCGCAGTCTTGCAGGGACCAGGTCCCTTGAAAACTTCTCTTTGTAAGTTCTTGAGAATACGTGATGGCTCTCTCCTTTTGAATGAATGAATTTTTGTTGTGTAATGTTTGATATAAACCATGAAAAGTTATTACCAAACGTACAAGCAACATCCTTGCTTCTGATTGGTGAAGTACTCTGCAGCTTTCACCAACTCTCTGACGCAGATAGCTTTTACAGCTGTACCGCACTTTGTCACTGGACGAGCGTACTCTGCAGAAGACCAGGTCCCTGCACTTGTGAGGAGATCATCAAAACACCAAAAGGCATAAGCTCTTATCATGGTTGAAACCTTTGCCTGCAATACTCATTGAAAAGGAGTGTCATGATTATCAGTGGAATTACGAAGCTTGACGCCACTGTAGACTTTTTTAGTCCAAAGACTGCCATTGCTATAACTTGCATCAACACCATTGTGAAAATTGTTGTGTTGTGCACAATAGGCCAATAAGTTCCCCCAGTTTGATATTTTGTTACATATACGTTGAGGATCTGAAAGTTTTAGTGAATTGGATGTTACAAACACAGGCTACAATTGTGGATGCAGACATCGATATTCAGGTTAAACATAGCGGTACAAAAGAGATTAATCAAAAACCTTTCTTGAAATGACTTCTTGTTCTTTTCTGAACTGTTCAAGATAACGTTCACTTTCTTTAGTAGAAGAGTCCTATTACACATATTTTTTCATAAATCTGTTATTCCTAACTGTTAGATTAACAGATCCTTGGTTATGACTTATGACTATCACATTAACCTACTTGGTAAGTAGGAGTTTTTGTCCACTTGAAAACCACAAGTGTGAGACCTGGTCTCAATTCGAGACTCGTGCCGACCCCGACACCCGACTCGAGATTCGACCCTGACCCAAAACCCGACCTCAACCCTAACACTCCACCTGAGACCTGACCCGAGACACCCGACCCCGAAACCCAACCCGACCCGACACCTACCCGACCCGACCCGGCCCAACCCGACCCAAGACATGAGTCCCAACCCAGACCCGAGACCCAACTGGAGACCTGATCTCGATCCGGACCCAACCCGACCTCGACCCTAACACCTGACCAGACCCGAGATCGCACCTTGACCCCGAGACTCAACCCTGACAATCGACTCGAAGTTTGACCTTTTATTCTAACTCGAGATCTGCTCCCGACTCAATCCAAGACTCAAGAGTTCGGTCTCGAATCTAGGTCGAGAGTCGGATCTCAAATTGAGAATAAGGAGTCGGATTTAGGATTAGTATTGGGATTTGATACCCGAGAATTAAGTTATGATGGAAATTTGAGGCGTGAGGTTCTAAATGATTTCGGAAAATGTTTTTCTTACTTTTTTAAGGGAACTCATTTTCCTCAAATTTGAGGATAATAAGTTGATTTGGAAAATATTTAAGTCAATCAAACATGAGAAAATTAAAAAACATTTTCCTTCATACTAAACACCCCTTAATCTGTAATTACTTTCTAAAATTGGGTGCTTAATCAATATCTTTGTATGTAATACTCGCTTCTGTTATAAAAGATCATATAAGAACAGATTCTTCCCCAATTTTCCCTATTTAATTTTTAGAATTAATAATTGAGTTGGTCACTCAACTGTGCACTCTTTTCTCAGAAAGTCACTCAACTTTCAATTTTAACTCAAAAGTCACTCAACTTTCAATTTTAACTCAAAAGTCACTCAACTATGCACTTCTCTCTCAGAAAGTCACTCAACTTTGAATTTTATCTCAAAAGTCACTCAACTATCCACCCATCTCTCAGAAAGTCACTCAACCTATTAAATTGATATTTTAATTAAGATTTACTGATATAAATTTTTTATTTAAAACCAAATTTTAAAAAATAAAAAAATATTTATTTAAACCATTTAATGACCCGCTCCACTTGACCCACTAAAAATATAACATTGACCCATTTTATTGACTCTTTCTCCTCCCCTGTGCGTTTTTTTCTAGTTCTCCGTTGATAATTGCTTTTGCTTCTTTTACCAGTTCACTTATTTCTTCTTTAAATGATTTTAGTTGAAGCTGTATTGCCAAGATATCGTGGAACATTGGCAACAAAACGGACTAGAAAATCAACAAGAACACGTATAATACCAACAAGGTGAAACAAGATTCTCCTGCCAGGGATTCCCATGAATGATGTTTCAGCAATCAAAAGTTGAATTTTGGACTATAAATGAAGATGTCTAAATCAAAATAGAGGAATAGGAGAATCCATTGAGATTTCTACATAGTATAGAGCTTGAAGTCAAGATTTCCAAATTAAAACCTAGCTAAAAAGGAAAGAAGAGGCAGCAACAATGGAGAACTAGAAAAAAATGCAAAGCAATATAGGAGAAAGAGTCATAAAGAGGGAATAATTTGGGAGAATAAGGGCAAAATAAAATGGGTCACGTTATATTTTTTAATAGGTCGGGTCGAGTGGATCACTAAATGGTTTAAATGATATTTTTTATTTTTTAAAATTTTGATTTTTTATATAAATAATTTATATTAGCAAATTAAAATTAAAATAACAATTAAATAGATTGAGCGACTTTTTAAGAAAACAGTGGATAGTTGAGTGACTTTTGAGATAAAATTCAAAGTTGAGTGACTTTTTGAGAGAAAAATGCATAGTTTAGTGACTTTTGAGTTAAAATTGAAAGTTGAGTGACTTTCTGAGAGAAGAGTGCATAGTTGAGTGACCATCTGAGATATTAACTCTTAATTTTTATCCTCAAATATAATGATCTTTAATTTTTGTCTCTATTGGTTACTGCTCATTTAATTAAAAATTTATATATTAAAGTATCTTTATCTATGACCTAATTTACTTGCATATGTTTAGAGAACTATTGTCTCGCTTGGCTTAAGTTTGGTGGTAATTAATTAAGTTCTGCAGTATAAGTTGTGTAGTATTTCATCAAAAGTTTAGTGATCCTTTGCCTCACTCGACATAAGTTTTGTAGTACGGTTTAACTTGTGGTAAATGATTGATACAAAAATATTAACTTATGTCAAGCAAGAAATTATTTTTTATTTCGGTGTCGAGATATTTAATTTTGGCACCTTATTTTTACTTAAAATGATGACGGACCAAAATTGAAGACCAAGGACGAAAATTAAAAGTAGAGGGATATTTGTGCCAATGACCCTGTGACAAATTTTGTGATTGTGAGGAACCAATCAGATCTTGGTGGACTGGCCATATAACTCTGTCTTGTTTCTCCAAAATGGTCCCCAAAAAACAGTGCTTATGACAAACTTTTACTACTTTTCAAACGTTGGAAGCTAAGTAAGCTTCATGAAGAGGCAATTTATAGCCTTCAAATCCCTCATATGTGATAACGACTATTATAATAGAAACTAGACTAGTACAGTGCCGTGTCATAAAGGCTAGCTGTGAAGTAACACATTTCGAGCCCCGGGTATGGAGCAATCCAATGGGCTCAAACATCAAATGGAAACCAGTAAAAAGAAAACACAATTTCAAGACTCTGAATTAAACAACACCAAATTAGTGTCAAGGCATCATTGTCGTCGATGAAGGCTAGTTTCTTCCTACTTTCCATTTTTCTATAGAGATTAAGTTGATTTTTTCAAAGGTCATTGGTGATTAGTCATACAACTGCAAGAGTAACTAAAACAAGCACGCCTCGATTGACCAAGTCAATAAGATGAAGACATTAAAGAGGTTATAGTCAAGTGAGAATTTTCTGAGTCCTTACTCACTTATTCAACTTAACCTGACCTTGATATTTCGATGGAATTAAAATTCGAAAAAACACATAAAATATAAAAAAAGTATCATTCTTTTGCAGACAAAACAAAAAAACAAAAAGAAAATGAGTCACATAAATTGGGACATGGAACTAATATATACATTCTAGTTATAAACTAGCAGCCAAAATCCCAAATAGTTTGATGTGATTTTAAGGCCTTCAGAACTAGCTAGATTTACACTGAAAAGGTTAGGTAGATATCTTAATGAAAACTTTTCTGCTTACATTGCACATATTGTTATGTGGTTTTGTATGCTCAGTTTCTAGTGCAAAAGATATTATCACTGCAACTGACTTTCTAACAGATGGTAAGACCATTACTTCATCTGATGGCAGTTTTGAGATGGGATTATTTTCCCCGGCTAGTTTCACGAATAATTGGTATGTTGGAATATGGTATAAGCACGATGTACCTGATAAGTCTGTGGTATGGGTTGCCAATAGAGAAAATCCATTCAACAACACATCAGGTGTTATGTTGAAAATCATTGATACAGGACAACTTGCTCTTCTCACTGCTGCTAATACAATCGTATGGTCTACTAATTCATCGAGGCCTTTGGTTGTGAAGAATCCAGTTGCACAGTTGTTGAACTCGGGGAATCTTGTCGTAAGAGATGCAAATGATACTAAGCCTGAGAAGTTCCTGTGGCAGAGTTTTGATTATCCTACTGATACACTCTTACCAGGCATGCAACTTGGTAAGAACTTTGTAACTGGACAAGAATTTTACCTGTCCTCATGGAAGAACGAATATGATCCAGCTCCAGGGGAATATACATATCATTGTGATCCGACTGGATATCCTCAGGATGTCATGAGGAAAGGTAAAGTTAAGGTGTTCAGTACTGGACCATGGAATGGACTCCGCTGGAGTGGTGTACCAGGACTGACAAAAAATACTATTTATACATTTAAACTGGATCTTGATGAAAAGAGAGCATTTTACAGCTTCGCGCTTTTAGGTTCTGCTATGACCAAATTAACCATGAACAGTAACGGTGTGCTTCAGCGTTCAATGTGGGCTGAGAATAGACAGGAATGACATGTTTACATTTCTTCACCGGAAGATACTTGTGACAATTATGGAACATGTGGTTCATATGGTAGTTGCAACAACATACTCACTCCTGTGTGTAATTGCTTAGACAAGTTTGTGCCTAAAGATCCAAGAAATTGGGCAATGACAAATTGGTCCGGCGGGTGTGTTAGAAGGAAACCCCTTAATTGCCAGAATGGAGATGGATTTCTCAAGTACTCTGGTATAAAGCTACCAGATACACAGTATTCATGGTTTGATAGGAGTATGACACTCCACGAGTGCAAGCAAGCTTGCTTGAGGAATTGCTCGTGTATGGCTTACTCAAATCTTGATATACGCAATGGTGGGAGTGGCTGTTTGCTTTGGTATGACGACTTAATTGACATTCGAGAATTACCTGGAGGACAGGACATTCACGTAAGGATTGCTGCCTCAGAGTTAGGTAACATTTGTGAATTTGGTCAAATTTGGAGTATTAGCTGAATGATTTGAACTTCCTAATTTTCAGATTTAGTTTTACTTAGATATTTGCTATGTAATTGAATGGAAGACCTTATCTTATTCCACTAGTTGAACAGTGAATAAATACAATACATAAGGTGCTAACTAAGGAAAGAAATTAACAGTATTCCTATAGATCTACAGTGATCCCTACAAATCTGCTGCCTATATATAGCTATGTATATTATTAAGATTTAAGTCTATATACATTCTATAATACTCCCCCTCAAGCTGGAGCATATATGATGATCATGCCCAGCTTGTTACAAAGATAATCAACTCAAGTTCCGTTCAACACCCACAACTACTTGCTCTCCTGTCTTCACGTAGTCGGTGGAAATCAAGTTTTCCTGAATCTTCTCACGAATAAAATGTCAGTCAACCTCAATGTGTTTAGTTCTTTCATGATACACCAGATTAGAGGCAATATGTAGGGCAACTTAATTATAATACCAAAGTTTTGCTGGTATGATGTTCCAACCCAATTTCAGTTAGAAGATGATGTATCTACATAATCTTACACATAGACTGTGACGTAGCTTTGTACTCAGATTCTGCACTAGATCGAGATACAACATTTTACTTCTTTCTCCTCCATGAAACTAGGTTCCCTCTAACAAAGGCACAATAGCATATAGTCAATCTCCTGTCGGTTTTGAATCCAGCATAGTCAGCATCTACAAAACACTCAACACGAGCTGCCATTTGCAGAGAAGCAGAGGTAAAAACGACAGAGAAATCAACAACCAACAAATATCGTTGATAATAATAATCCAAGTCTAGGGGCTCCTTTCAAGTAACATAAAATATGTTCCAAAGCTGCCCAGTGTTTGACGGTAGGCGAGGACATAAACTGCCTAACAACACTTGTTGCAAAAGCAATGTCTGGACGAGTCACAACAAGGTAGTTTAACTTCCCAACTAACCTCTTGTATCTCTCAGGATCATTAAAGGGGTTGCCGTCATCTTTCATAAGCTACACATTGGGAACCATTGGAGTACTTCAATGTTTAGCTGCCAACTTTCCAGTATCTGCAAGAAGATCAAGAAGATACTTTCTCTGAGACAAAAGAATTCCCTTCTTGTTTCTATTCACCTCTATACCCAAAAAACATTTCAACTGACCCAAGTCTTTCGTATGAAACCTAGTCCTTATAATCAATTCATGTGATGACAATGTCATCAACATACACAATTAGCAGGATAGTGCCAACTGTTGATTGTCGGTAGAAGACTGAGTGATCCCATTTACTCATTTTCATCCCAAACTCCGGGACTACCTCACTGAACTTTCCAAACCAAGCTCGAGGACTTTGTTTCAAGCCATACAAGGACTTCTCCAAATAACAGACTCTCTCATACTCCCCGTGAGAAAAAAAACCAGGTGGTTGCTTGCTCCATATATACTTCCTTTTGAAGATCACCATGAAGGAATGCATTTTTGATATCCAACTGATGTAAATGCCAATTCTCAGAAGCAACTAGAGAAATGAACAAACGGACAGAAGTAAGTTTGGCAACTGGAGAGACGGTGTCTGAATAATCCACTCCATAAGTTTGAGCATACCTTTTAGCCACAAGTCTGGCCATAAGTCTTGCCATAGAACCATTTGGATTAACTTTAACTGTGAACACCCACTTACATCCCACTGATACCATATAAAATATTGACACCTGGGTCGAACTCAACCCCAAAAGTTAGCTTATGAGGGGAATATTGCCCAAGTCCATATCAGGAGACCATTAGTCCATTCCCCAACCAATGTGAGACTTTTACCCACTCTAACACCCCCCTTTCACATCCAGTCCCAACTGGAGTGTGGGCCGAGAGTCCCAACGGGGATGGACCTGGCTTTGATACCATGTAATTGAATGGAAGACCTTATCTTAATCCAGTAGGTGAACAGTGAATAAATACAATACATAAGGTGCTAACTAAGGAAAAAGATTAAGAGTGAGTGATTCCTATAGATCTGCAGTGATCCCTACAAATCTGCTGCCTATATATAACTATGTATATTACTAAAATTTAAGTCTTTACATTCTATAACATGCTAAACCAGTATATGTTCACTCTTCCCTGTCTATTTAGTTTGTTTCACCCATGTTTTTTTTCTTTTTCAGGATCGAAGAAAACAAAACTACTTGTTTTGAGTCTGTTACTGTTGATTGGAGTAACTGTGATTGGCCTGACCATAGGGCTGTATATTCGGAAAAAGAAGAAGAAGAAGAAGAAGAAGAAGAAGAAGAGAAAGATGAATTTGGAAGATGACCTAGACCTCCCTCTGTTTGCCTTATCAACTCTAGCTAAAGCATCCTCTAATTTCTCAGTCGAGAAGAAGATTGGAGAAGGTGGATTTGGATCTGTTTACAAGGTAACATTGTAAGCTGATGAATCATTCTTTCAGGAAATAATATTACGTACTATAATTGACAGTAAACAGATGACACTTACTGAGCCAGATATATGTTGATATTATAGGGTATCCTGGAAGGTGGACACGAAATAGCTATAAAGAGGCTCTCCAAGTCTTCCTCACAAGGAGTTAACGAGTTCAAGAATGAAGTAATTTTCATTGCAAAACTTCAGCATCGAAATCTTGTGAAGCTTATAGGTTGCTGCATTGCAGGAGGAGAAAAAATGCTGGTCTATGAATATATGTGCAACAAAAGTCTAGATCTCTTCATATTTGGTCTGGTTACTCTCGCTTAACACAAAGAACCTCTATAATTAGTACAAATAGTAAAGTTGATAGTTTAGTCACATCATCAGTATTCTAATAGAGGACCTGTTAACAGATGATAGGAAGAGCTTTCACTCAACTGGCCTAAGCGCTTCAACATCATCAATGGAATTGCTAGAGGACTTCTGTATCTCCATCAAGACTCTCGGCTAAGAATTATCCACAGAGACCTCAAAGCTAGTAACATTTTGTTAGATGCTGACATGAACCCCAAGATCTCAGATTTTGGCATAGCAAGAAGCGTTGTAGGGAATGAGACTGGTGCTAATACACACCATGTGGTTGGGACACAGTAAGAAATTTAATACTACTCATTTCTTAGCATTTATATTATGTATAATATCCTTTATTTTACACTACTTTCTGTTTAATATGTGATGCAGTGGTTACATGTCCCCAGAGTATGTAGTCCATGGTGTTTTCTCAGTAAAATCAGATGTATTTAGCTTTGGCGTATTAGTGCTAGAGATAATCAGTGGTCGGAGAAACAGAGGATTTGCCCGTGAAAGTCACAGTATCAACCTACTCGGACATGTAAGTCTTGTTTGTAATTAAAGACGAGTTTAAATTTTGTGCACTATATGGTAGTTACAGATATTTCTCTATAATAATTAATTGATAACACCTCGTACAAATGATAGTTAAACTGCATTGAACTTAAATCCATTAGGCACATCAACAGCTGCATGTTTCTTGATTATGTACTGATTGTGTTATTGATAGGTATGGAAACTTTATAAAGAAGGTAGACCATTAGAGCTAATTGATGGGCATCTAATGGATTCCCATTATATTTCTGAATTGCTACGCTTAATCCATGTCGCTCTGTTATGTGTACAACAATGTCCAGAAGACAGGCCAGATATGCCTACAGTGATCTTGATGTTGACTAATGATGCTATTTTGCCTCAAGCTAAGGAACCTGGTTTCTTCACAGAAAGCAAAGTCACGTCTGAATGTTCTACAAGCATGAGTTCAACAAACGAAATTACCGTCACACAGTTAGAACCCCGGTAAATTACATTACATGTTCATTCAGATCGTTCAATGTCAACAAGCTTGAATTACAGTGTTTTGTGCTGTAAAGCCATAATGGCCTATGGTATATGGTATCTGTTATTAGTAAGTCTTTAATATGGGTGTGTTGTAGTTTTTATTAATTCTAATGTATTTTAAAGAATTTGTACAAAGTACCTATTCAACATGAGTACATTAAAATAAACGAAAGATCCATATAAAATAAATCAACACAATGAGAGTTCACAATAACAACAGAAACCATTGTTGATGGCATTTAGAAGCTCCAGTCCCATAGTACTCCATTAAGTACAGAGTATCAGTTTTGTTGTTCCCATTCTCCGAGTTTAGGCTATTCATTAACTGCGGGGTCCCAGTTATACGATCAATCATCAGGCAGTCACTACACTAACAATTAGAATGATAGCAGAATGGCTGATTAAAGTCATGAAATTTCCAAGACTACAGTGATTGGAAGAATTGCAATTCTAATTTCTTATTTTCTTTCTAGGAAATGTACAACTATAGCCAAAAAGATAGAATAAACAAAATCCTCTGATAGAATAACCTGCAAGTATTTCAACTATACATGTAAGAACATCATACTCTAACAGAGAGTTTCATTATTCATGGAACTATCATCTGTACAAAAACTCAATACGTCCATCTTCTCATCTCTATGTGAGACAGAGATAATCTAAACACTTCAAAATCTTGCTTCTCCAGGAGCGCTTATAATAACTATCTCCTGTGTATACTAACAGTTTCT
Organism: Solanum piurae; assembly: GCA_029582685.1. Classification (NCBI taxonomy): domain Eukaryota; kingdom Viridiplantae; phylum Streptophyta; class Magnoliopsida; order Solanales; family Solanaceae; genus Solanum; species Solanum piurae. The sequence continues at coordinate 10,000 of JAJOOO010031896.1, forward strand.
ATTCAAGATATCGTCTGCCTTTCCTCCAAAAATAAATAGTTAGAAGAATCACAACTAGCAATATTCCCTCGTGTAAATGCCCAGAAATTCATATACTTGATTATGATTCTCCAATTTTCATCGTATGTTGAACCCATTAAGAAGAGAGATGATGGACAGGGCTTTTCCCTATAACCAACAAAGTGTCAAGAACATTTTAAAAGACATGCAAATAAATAGAAATTGTAGCATAATAAGTCATTTAGAAATTTGAACCTGGATTAATTTCTAGGTCTTCAAGCCTGCAGTTATTATTTGGGGGCATAGGATCACCCAGAGTGCGGGATTTGGATTTAAACTGTGTATAAGATGTTGTGAGTTTTTGGTGGATCTCTTTCATTTTCCCATTTTGTTCATCCTGCCGGTCCATTTCAATAAGAATCTGTGGAAATGAACACATGGTATAAGAGGCATATAATGGAAAATATTCTTTAACTGAATGTAGCAATAAAATATACCTGAGCAGGGATTTGCATGAATAATGGTTGAAACCTTTGCCTGCAATACTCATTGAAAAGGAGTGTCATAATTATCAGCGGAATTACGAAGCTTGACGCCACTGTAGACTTTTTTAGTCCAAAGACTGCCATGGCTATAACTTGCATCAGCACCATTGAGAAAATTGTTGCGTTGTGCACAATAGGCCAATAAGTTCCCCCAGTTTGATATTTTGTTACATATACATTGAGGATCTGAAAGTTTTAGTGAATTGGGTGTTACAAACACAGGCTACAAGTGTGGATGCAGACATTGATATTCAGGTTAAACATAGCAGTACAAAAAAACATAAATCAAAAACGTTTCCTGAAATGACTTCCTGTTCTTTTCTGACCCGTTCAAGATAACATTCACTTTCTTTAGTTGAAAAGTCCTATTACACATATTTTTTCATAAATCTATTACTCCTAACTGTTAGATAACAGATCCTTGGTTATGACTTATGACTATCACATTAAGTAGGATTTTTTGTCACCTTAAAAACCACAAATGTGAACTTCCTTACAGTACATGCATTTCTTGTTGCTTTTAAAAACAAAAGCCTTTACTTTTCATGCACAATGTCATTAGGGGATACCAAGAACATTGGGATTCTCACAAAAGTAGATCTAATAATCTAAGATAATCAACAAAGCTTCTTGCTTCTATGTAATCTGTTCATGACATTTTTTCGCCTGTTTATTTTAAGTAGATATAAGATAAGGTTGCATAACAATCTTCAAAATACTGAAAGGCCAAAAGCACAACTACCGGGTCACTAAATGCTCAGAGGTGATACAACTTTAGTACCAAATTCGACTGTGTGGATATTATTTGGTAATCATATTTATAAGGTCTCATGATTTAATTTTACTTTGAGTTTTGGTCCTCCTGCACATAACTGTGGTACAACCATAAAAACTTCAGACAAATTTATTCCAATTCAGATACAAAAGCACAACTCAAACACAGATAACATCTCCAGAGGTATCATTTTTCATCGATTTCAGACAAATGAGAAATGCAAGCAATTTAGAGGCGAGAAGCAAGAAGCTCATTGAATTTCAAAATATAAAGGCAAGAACAGGTATCTTCAATAATCTACCCTTGCAAAATCCAGACACATCTTGATTTTCCATTTTTCTTATTGTTGGCTCAAGAAATTACTGATGTTTTTCAAGATCCTTAACCAATACATTTCATATGTTAAATAAAACAAAATTGGAACATAAAATAAGATTAAGAGTATAGATGGAATAATTCAGAAGGGGATGTTTACCTGATTACGGTATACAAGGTAAGCAAGGGAAAAATAAACCAGCAAGAATGGCAGTATCAAAGGAGACAATGTGGAATACACAAAGCCAAAAAGCCCAAATAGAAGGATCCTCGGAACTTCTGTGTGGTATGGAAAAGTCAATGTGCCATATGTAGTGACATCCTTGTTTCTGAGAATAAATATATAGAATAAGTTGCAGAGTAAACCAAACGGTTGCATGAGTTCACATGATAGACTTGCCCAGCCGGATGTCAAAACATAAGTCATAAAAAAGGTGGCCTGCAGAAAAAAATTTAATTAATCATCACACACTTGGTGAATTCTTCAAGTTGCAAGGTGAAGGTGAAGGGATCAAAACAGGGAAGCTCCTTGTGTAGG
>JAJOOO010031897.1:0-13164 GCA_029582685.1 Solanum piurae
ATGCAGTGCCCCAAGCTTGGGGCATTAGTAAAAAATAATGTACCGAATATGCAAGGCAATAAAATGGTAGAACAAATTAACTAATTCGAGAAAATGAATTCCATGCCACCAATACGTTGCAGCCAACCTCCCTGCTCATGATTTATTTCATATCACCACAACGGCAACAACTTACCAAGTTTCAAGTGTCATGTACTCAGTTTACCATAACTTAGTCCACCCTACACATGAGTATAAAATGCAATGCAATGCATTGCGGTATAAGCGAACAGCCCGCTCCATAGACTCAAAGACAAGGCAATAACTATGCATGTGGTGTAGGCGAACACCCCGATCCTAGCCTTAATGGCATGAATGCATGTTGTGTAGGCGTACACTCCAATCCCCAGCCTCAATGGCATGAATGCATATGGTGTAGGCGTACACCCCGGTCCCTAGCCTTAAAGGCATGAAATGTATGTCAAAGATAACTTCATGTCAATATCCAAAGTTATAATTACTAAAATAAAGTAGAGAAAATATTAGTCCTCATGGAAGCTCGTGATGATTCTACAACTCACCATTCAGTTGGTCTAGTCAAATAACAGATTGTATCAATAACTATTTATTACCAACAACCATAAACATATAGCATTTCTATAGGTAAGAGCTACCACACAGTAGAATTTCCCATTAGTAATTTATGTTGGACATAGAAAGGAAGTAAATGATACTGCATACAAATATTTGTAGTACTCCATTGTTTTGTTCTTTATTCAATTTGAAGGCAACTCATAAAATGTTAGTTTCCATTTATTCCACTGACTTAACACATCATATATGTACTCCAAATATCGTAATATAACCACAACGCAACAATCAATTTGGACATCCAATAATCTGATCCTTATGATAATATATACAACCTCTCCAGTCTCTTAACTTAACTCCAAATCAATATTATATGAATATGAGTTTAAAAATAAATAACCTGCCATAATATTTATATATATCTAACAACCAACTCTTTGATAGCATGCTAGCATAAAAATCACCAATCTTAAAGAATCATGCCAAAAGGAAAGGAAAAAAAACCTCACATACCAAGAATCCATGCTTGAAAGACTTGAGTAGATAATCAATTTATTTTGATGCTTAACATAAAAATCTCGAGATATTTTCCTATGAAATCTAATTTAATTTCTAATGTGAACAAAGGCTCTTGGAACTCTTTTTTTTCCTGTTCCCCCCCCCCCCCATAATACAGTACTCTTAGAGATAAATATAAACAACCAATATTGCAAGATAAGTGCAAACTTTTTATCTTAATTCTTTATTATTAAAAAAACAAATTGAATGTAGGTGTAAATCTTAAATGAGAGCAAACTTTGTGCACTCCTCCAACACTTCCACGTGGAAGTGATGTACCAATATAACATTATTCTTATCCCGCTAAGTATACACTAAAATATTTTCTAAGTTCCTGATAAAATAAATATAACTTTTTACATATATTACAATTAGTCAAAAAAAAAAAAATTTAAATAAAACCCACCTTATATAATAATAATTTCTTGACATAATTATAATTTTTTTTATCTCTGTTAAAAAAAATTAATAATTTACAGAACATTTGTAAAGCAAATACATTCACAATAATATCGTCAGTAACACAATTCTTTTTTCCACAAGCAGTTAAATCATTTTATTGAAGGAACTAAAGATTATATATTTATTGAATTACCATTCAAATCCAACATTCCTATATCATGTTCGACGTTATAAATAAAATTCTAAAATTTAGGCTCGTAAGCCTTTGAAACCGCACAAAGGACGACCTTAAATGTATGAGGTGTTACATCTTCCCCTCATTAGTAACATTCATCCTCGAATGTAAAATAGAGTGCTAAGAACCCTATAACATAACACTTGGACTTACTACCCAACTTCTTCGTAACTACGATGAGACTTAACCAAAACAACTTAGACCTACAAAGGTATAAATATGACCAAGAAAGCAATAAAAATAAATACCTGCTTTGCCACTAGATGAAGGCTCTATATTATGCTTTCTTGTCAAGGAAAATATTTGATTTGGGCTGCCAGTGGGAGCCGAAGCTCCGTCTCTGCCCCGACTGGTGAGTCCATAAATTGAACTCATTTAGGGCTTTATTTTAATGGAATTAGTGTCCTCAAATGCTTGTTTTATCTCAATACCTGATTCGAATGTTGAAGTTTCAGGTATTTAAAGTTTTAGTGGAAGCATGGACACTTAGGCGCAAAACGGAGCAAATACGGCTGAAAAGAACAAGAAATGGAGTCATGTGAATCGCCGAGTTTAACTTGGCGAGTCGCCAAAATGACATTAATCGCCCTTCATTCCAGTACGCGAAGCCTTGAAGAAAGTGGATCAAAAGGCGAAGAAAGGAGCAGTCGGCGAGTCGCCGATCAGTTCCGTGAAGCAGTACTATACCGCCCAATGTTACAGAATGCAAGGATGCAAAAGGTAAGACACTGATGGCGATGAGCTGACCAAAAGGCAGATCGCCGAGTTCATCGGCTATCTCGACTAATGTCGTCGAACAATCCTCCGCAGCACAATCTTTGAAAACTATAAATACTACTTAGAATTTTAGAAGAGGAAGAGAGTGAAAACATTTTTAATATAGTAATTTTTCACTTTAGAACATATTCTAGCTTATATTTTTCTCTCAAGTTTGGAGAGGGTTTTGTGGAGATTTGAAGAAAGGAGCTCTTCTTCCCCAAGTTGGAAGTGAGTCTTCTCTATTCACTTTCCTTTTCATAATTCAAGGTTTAATTTCTTATACTCATTTGATCTCATTCTCATGTTAGTTATATTTTCTTATTTCTTGATGTGTGGCTAAAAACCCCATTCGTGGGGTATGATTTAACAAATATGGGTTGATATTCTTGTTTGTTTGATGATGGGTTAGATGTATTGTAATGGTGATTTCACCTAGTGTTTGTGGTTTAATCTAAAGAGTTTGTAGTTGCAAATACAAATCCACCCATGTGTTTTTGGCATTCTCGAGAGTGAAGTCGCGAAACCAAAACCACTAGACTGATGGCCTAAGGAGTGGGTCGACATAAGGTTCAGCCCGAGAGGGTGAGCCCTTATCCCATATCCTAACACTCAGCTCGAGAGAGTGAGTGGGGTAAGGTGTAGGCTGGTCTTCATGCGGCAAATGGGTGTCCGAGAGGAACACATTTGAAACGGGGTAAGTTGCTCCAGAGGGAACTTATTTTCATTTAAAGCTTAGCCTAGTCACTATTATTTTGCAAATCTCCAATCGAAAGCATGTACCCAACAATTTATCTCAACTTGTATTGCGGTCACATCTCAAGAACTCTTCCCCATACTTGATTTTCTTGTTCATATTGTTGTTTTAATACTAGTTACAAAAAACCCCTTTGATAATTGACACTTTGGTGTCACCTCCTTTAATTTACAATATCTTTTATCGCAAATGTCTTTTACTATGACTAATTTGAATGAAATTCTAATTGGTTATTAATTCTCAAAACCGCTCCCTTGGGAAATGATACCAACCCTCGGTTGTGCTACTATATTATCGATAATCGTAGACACTCATATCGTAGGATAGTGTCGTTGGTCACGATAAGCATCAAAATGGCGCCGCTGCCGGGGAGTGGTGTTATTTGAGTCAAGATGAAGCTCCTTCACTCATTTAAAAGAAAATGGAGGCACACGAGGAGATGTTGAATGAGATAATGGAAAATATCGCAATGCTAAATGAAGAATCAGCCTCTCACTCCATGACCATCCAGCTGCAGGATGCTCAAATCGGCCATTTGATATCAGGCCATTACCCACCATTCACCGAAGACTCGCCTAATGACAACATGGGCGACTCCAAAGATGAAGAATAGTTTTTAATTTATGTCGTGCCACGACGTTAACTAAGGCACTGTTTGGGAGGCAACCCAAAATCAATTACTTGCTTTTTAATTTTCTCGATAAAATAATAGTGTTTTGTTTGTACAGGTTGAAGCTACGGAAGTCCTTGAAATGATGTATGAAAGCGAGCAACAGGTTCAGTTGGTGGTTAGCTGACAACTTCGGTGAATTAAATTTCTTCCGCGGACTGACTGAGGCATCCTCAAATGGACTCCTATAAAGCTCAGCGGCCTAGAAAAAAATTACTGGCGCATCGCCAACCATGTTGGTGATCTTGACAGAGACCATCATTGGGATCCCTACATAAACTAAAGGTTCTGCTAACTTCGGCGAGGAAATTAGACATTTGGCGTGTCGCCGAATGATAGGTGAACATGACTCACATCGCTGAATGGGCGGGAACTGGATGGTTATTGCAGGTCGCAGGTTTAAAAGTCCTATTTCACTCGCTTTCTCTCATTTCTTTATCCTACCAAATTCACACTTGCATCATATTTTTATATTTGTTGCGCTTTATGAATATTGTGGTTCATTGATTTGTGCGTGGATTTGGATCGTATTGCTGCCTGGCACTTCGTTAGCATCTAAGGTTGGTAGTCTGAACCTTGCGTTTAAAAATATTATAATTGTACTCATTTGCATAATGATGAAAGTGTTAAACCTCCGCTAAGTCTCTGAGTTACTGAAATTACATTTATTTTTTATTATAATATGGCACCTAATGCATTATTCGAGGAGTCCTCACTTAGCTATGCTTTGAGTTGGATTGTTATGTGATGGGAATAGAAGTTTCTGTGTGTGTTAGTTGAAATTGAGTCATGTGCGCGTAAGCTATATTATCTGAGGTTGCTAGGTGAGATTCAAAATGTTGGGTTGATAATGGACACGTTGAGCTGATAGGCTAGGTAAACAAATTCCGCTGAACTGCTCAGCGGTTTGCCTACCAGCTCCATTTTTCTCTTAACTGCACATTTTATGTACTGATTGACCTGTGACTCTTAACGGTCAGTTTGGTTCGCACAATACACTCGGCGACGCGCCGAGAGAGCATTTGTTCGCCTTTTGCCTGCGCCCTTGCATCATTTGTACATCAATTTCAATGATTAGCCTGGCAACTTAACTGAGAAATTCCATACCTAGAAACACCATTTTTCCTCCTATGTGAATCTATATTTAACTTATCCTTGAAGTTTTGCAGAAATGGCTAGACCAAAAATCGCAGCGAGAGATGATCCATCAAGGCACATAAAAGCACGAGAATTTAGAAAAGATGAAAAGAGAGCAGAGCTAGCCAGACAAAGGAAGTACACCAAGGAGGCTAGGGAAAAGAGATGAATTCCTTTTGACCCTAATGTGCGCCCATGTGATCGAAGTTTAGTTAATGCAACACATGCCTTCAGAGCACCTGAGGAGATAGATCAGATGATTGCAGCAAATCTTGTTGTAGAGGCTGAGGCAAAGGCAAACAGTGAAGACCAAAGTGACAATGCTCCAAGGACCATTGTTTTACTTCAGGAAGACGCACTGGGCATTGAGATATGTGCCCAGACAGATGGAGCAACTTCTTAAACAGGATCCCCTCTTTACCTCCCTCTCTGCTTTTCTTTATCTAACCTTTTGGATACTTATTACTTGCATTTGAGGACAAAAGCTCTTTATTGTGGTGGGGTGAGGCCCACACATTTTGTGTTGACATTCATGTTTTGTTTTGTATATATTTGGGTTGTTTGCTTTAATTTGTGTTTTAAATACTACTTTTCTGTGAATGTTTGAGCTTATGGCTCCCGTTGTTCTAATTGAAAATAGTTTTGATCCTCCCAAAAAAATTTCGCCACCTCTTGTGTTGAAAGTGGTTGTTCTTTTGCAAATATTTAAGTCTCGGTTTTGATCAATACCGAGGACTTGAATAGTGCTCTCAATTGAACAAACATAAATGCACGGCTACGAAGAGGCTAAGTGAAGTTACATAGACAATATGTGCACTCTTTGCATCTTGTTGTGATTAGCCAATTATCGAATTAATTCTCTTGTAATGATCATTGCACACTAGCAAAAGTGTGTAGTCTTGTTTGACTTAAGTATCGATGCCTTGTGTGATTAGCTTACCTTGAACCATGCATGAATAAGCCTAGAATTTTCCTGGTTAGTTTGATTGATTTATAAAGGTGTACTCTTGAGATGATCTTAGGAAATTTTAAAGAGTGTGAGCCAATTTGACATATACCTCTTGTTGTGACGTACTTGTGAGCGTGTGGAACTCTCTTGAACACCCTTTTACCCTTACCTTTCTTTGGAAGAACCTTGATAAACCCTAGACCTTACTTGATCCACTACCTATAATCCTCTTGAATTGTGGTTTAGTGAATAGCAAACTTAGGACAAAAATCCTAAGTTGGGGGTGTGGTGAAAAGGAAAAGGAAAAGTCAAGAAGTGCTATAAGAAGTCTTCCTTAACCCATAGTGTTGCAGAACAATGGAACTTTTATAAAAAAAACAAAAACAAATTTGTGCAATAAAGTACAGAAGAAATTTGGGTTCCAATTGCAATTCATTGAAGGTGAACAAAAGAGTAAAGAAATGACTTAGAAGCACTAGAAAAAGAATTGATAAAGGAGAGAAAGAAAGTATCCTGAGAATACCGTATCTTACGAAGAGGAAGTCACTAAGCCTAAATGACCATACCTTTGCACTCAACCTGTTACAAGCCTTAGAAAGACCTTTTTGATCTTGAGTAAGCCGAATCGAAAGTCAATTGGAAAATAAGGGCAAACCTATGGGTGAAAACATGCATTGTGTTCCTCTTTTTGAGTGTGAGCGTTGTATCTGATTCCTGATCTTAAAATTGACTCATATATGTGTGTGAATATGAAATCATTCTTTGTGCGAGGGCATTTAGATATTTTTGTTGAGCATGAACTTGCACAAATAACAAGTATTGCAAGCAAGAGAATCTTTGGTAATGGTCTGTCACAATTTGAATCTTTGAGTACACAACTAATCTATGCATAAGTAAATTGATTCTCGTTGGGTGCATTCATGTTTTACTCTTGGGTAGCACTGTTTGAGGCACCCTTTTTGAACAGCTGAACTTGAGTTTGCTTGAGGACCAGCAAAAGTTTAAGTTGGGGATGTTGATGACTCCATAAATTGGATTCATTTAGGGATTTATTTTAATGGAAATAGTGTCCTCAAATGATTGTTTTATCTCAATACCTGATTAGAATGTCGAAGTTTCAGGTATTTGAAGTTTTAGTGGAAGCATGGACACTTAGGCGCAAAACGGAGCAAATAGGGCTGAAAAGAACAAGAAATGGAGTCCTGCGAATCACCGAGTTAAACTTGGCAAGTCGTCGAAACGACTTCCAGTACGCGAAACCTTGAAGAAAGTGGATCAAAAGGCAAGGAAAAGAGCAGTCGATGAGTCACCGATCAGTTCCACGAAGCAGTACTATACCGCCCAATGATCCAAAATGCGAGGATGCAAAAGGCAAGACACTGATGGCGATGAACTGACCAAAAGGCGGATCGCCGCGTTCATCGGCGATCTCGACTAATATCGCCGAACAATCCTCCGCAGCACAATCTGTGGAAACTATAAATACTACTTAGAATTTTAGAAGAGGAAGAGAGTGAACATTTTTAATATAGTAATTTTTCACTTTAGAACATATTCTAGCTTATATTTTTTTCTCAAGTTTGGAGAGGGTTTGTGGAGACTTGAAGAAAGGAGATCTTCTTCCCCAAGTTCGAAGTGGGTCTTCTCTATTCACTTTTCTTTGCTTAATTCAAGGTTTAATTTCTTATACTCGGTTGATCTCATTATCATGTTAGGTATAATTTCTTATTTCTTGATGTGTGGCTAAAAACCCCCATTCTTGGGATGTGATTTAGCAAATATGGGTTGATATTCTTATTGGGTCTTGCTTGTTGATGGGTTATATGTATTGTAATGGTGATTTCACCTAGTGGTTATGGTTTAATCTAAAGGGTTTGTAGTTGCAAATACAAGGCCACCCATGTGTTTTTGGCCTGCCCGAGAGGGAGGTTGCGAAACCAAAACCACTAGAATGATGGCCTAAGGAGTGGGTCGACATGAGGTTCAGCCCGAGAGGTTGAGCCCTAGTCCCATATCCTAACACTCAGCTTGAGAGAGTGAGTGGGGTAAGGCGTAGGCTGGTCTTCCTGCGGCAAATGGGTTTCCGAGAGGAACGCATTTGAAATGGGGTAAGTTGCCCGAGAGGGAACTTATTTCCATTTAAAGCTTAGCCTAGTCACTATTATTTTGCAAATCTCCAATCAAAAGCATGTACCCAACAATTTATCTCAAACTTGTATTGCGGTCACATCTCAAGTACTTTTCCCCATACTTGATTTTCTTGTTCATATTGTTGTTTTAGTACTAGTTACAAAAACCTCCTTTGAAATTGGACACTTTGGTGACACCTCCTTTAATTTACAATGTCTTTTATCGCAAATGTCTTTTACTACGACTAATTTTGAATGAAATTCTAATTGGTTATTAATTCTCAAAACCGCTCCCTTGGAAAACGATTCCAAACCTCGGTTGGGTTACTATATTATCGATGATCGTAAACACTCATATCGTAGGACAGTGTCGTTGGTCACGATAAGCATCACCGACCCCGACCAAAAATAGATTGGGTTCCCTGCTCGATTTGATTAATTCATGATGATGACCCTTCCTCCGAACCATTTCGATATGCCCTACCAACCTGCCTCCGAGTTGGGCAGTCGATCATCTTGTGTCCCTCTTGACCACATGAAAAACAAGTTGTTAAACTCCCCCTGCATCTCCCGTAATGTGCTTTTCGACAATGACTACAATATGGAGGATTTAGCACCGCATGATCTCTTTGTTGTTGAGTTCCTAGTACTCTCGAACTCTCCCCTGGTCCTAGTGATATATACGGATCAATCCGATCATCCCGCATCTGAAATAGTGGAGGCCTAGGTGGTCCCTCCTGATATCTTGGCCTAGTACCACACTGAAATCCCTCCATGAAGTTTGTTGGTCTTAACCTTTTATGCTGCTCCCTTTCAACTTTTTCGACATTTAGCTATTATCGTTGGAGCTCTTCTAAATTCTATGCAAGATCTTGAATAGGAGAAGGATCCATATTATCCTGCATGGAAGCTATAGTGCAATCCTCTACATATTGTAGTGCCAACCCTGCTACAAATCGGTGAATCCTAGATCGTACACTATCCACATAGGATGGCGTGTACCTGGCCAGTGAATCAAACTTCAGCCTATAGTCACGAACACTCATGTCTCCCTGACGGAGAGCCAAGAACTGATCAACACGGGACTCTCGCATTTCAAGCGGCAAGAACAAATCCAGAAAAGCGTTTGAGAAATCTATCCAACTAATTAGAGGTGCTTTTTTCCTCTAAACTTTTCACATCCTTCGTACCATAGAATAGCTATGTGTCAAAGCCTAAAAGCTGCAAACTTCACTGCCTAGATCCCTGTAGCATGCATCACCTTGAATATTCGGCCAAGTTGATCAATGAAATGTTTAGGGTCTTCCCTTTGATTTGTCGCTATAAACTTTAGGGACCTCAAGGCAAGAAACTCTCGAATCCTTGAACTCCTGAGTCCCTCAGTAGTCCCGATACCATCTGGTGCCATTTGTACTCTTGGTGTAGTCACCACTTGAGTTAATAGATGTATTGCATTCCTTATATCCTGATCTGTCTCTATAGGGGGAGGAGTTAGGGGTGCGGTAGTTCTAGGAGGCTCTTCTCGTGGTGGAACATTTGGACCAGGTGGAGGGATAGTCTCGTCATGAGCCTCTGATGGATCTATCTCAATGTGCTGCACCCTACTAGTTCCCTCACTTGCGGCCACATCTAGCATATGGCCGGTCGTAGTTCTTCGAGTCACAGGCATCCCTACTTACAAATAATAAATGTGAACTCAACTCCTAGCTCCTAGGATTTAGCCTTATAGAACGATTAGGGATAAGAATACCGGGTGACAACTCCTATATGCGCCATAGCATCCGGATTACAAATATGGTGCACAACATACTGATAATCAAGACTATACTAAACACAGCTTGTAGACTCCCTAGGACACGACGTCGCTCTGACACTAATATTGTCACACCCCAAACTCATAAACGTGCTCTTGGCACCCGGTGTCTCACTTAACTGTGAAAATGGCTGAAACCCAACCAAGTTCTACCATGTAACAAGTCAAGGAAGATGAGGCATGAACAACACCTAACGTTCATAATCTAATAGCGAAAGGGAAACAAAATAACAGATCGACAAGGTCGCTCCTGATATCTTGGCCTAGTGCCACTATGAAAGCCGTCCATGAAGTTTGTTGGTCTTAACCTTTTATGTTGCTCCTTTTCAACTCTTTCGACGTTTATCTATTGTCGCTAGAGCTCTTCCAAATTTTGTGCAAGAGCTTGAATATGAGAAGGATCCATATTATGATGCATGGAAGCTATAGTGCAAGCCCCTAGATACTCTGGTACCAACCCTGCTCCAAATCGGTAAATCTTAGCTCGTACACTATCCACATAGGATGGCACGTACCTGGCCAATAAATCAAACTTCAGGCTACACTCACGAACACTCATATTCCCCTGACGAAAAGCGAAGAACTGATCAACACGGAACTCTCGCATTTCAAACGGCAAGAACTGATCTAGAAAAGCGGTTGAGAAATCTATCCAACTAACTGGAGGTACTTTTTTCCTCTAAACTTTTCCCATCCTTCATACCATAGAATAGCTATAACTTGCAACCTAAAAGATGAAACCTCCACTGCCTCGATCCCTGTAGCATGCATCACCTTGAAGATTCGGCCAAGTTGATCAATGAAATGTTCAGGGTTGTCGCTTTGATCTGTCACTGTAAACTTTGGGGGGGTCAAGGCAAGAAACTCTGGAATCCTTGAACTCCCGAGTCCCTTAGCAGTCCCGATACCATCTGGTGCCCTCTGCACTCTTGGTGTAGTCACCATTTGAGTTAATAGATGTATTGCATTCCTTATATCCTGATATGTCGCTATAGTGGGAGGAGTTAGGGGTACGGTAGTTCTAGGAGGCTCTTCTCGTGGTGGAACATTTGGACAAGGTGGAGGGATAGACTCGTCCAGAGGCTCTGATGAATTTGTCTCAATGGGTTGCACCCTACTACTTCCCTCACCTGCTGTCACATCTAGCATATGGACGGTCGTAGTTCTTCGAGTCACAGGCATTCCTGCACGAAAATAATAAATGTGAACTCAACTCCTAACTCCTAGGAAATAGACTTATAGAACGATTAGGGATAAGAATAAAGGGTAACAACTCCTATATGCCCCATAGTGTCCTGATTAGAAGTATGGTGCACAACATAGTGATACTCAAGACTCTACTAAACACGACTTGTAGACTCCCTAGGACACGATGTCGCTCTGATACTAAGATTATCATACCCCAAACTCTGAGAGGCGCGCTTGGCACCCGGTGTCTCACCTAACTGTGCAAATGACTGAAACCCAACCAAGTACTACCATGTAACAAGTCAAAACTGATGAGGTCCGAACAACACCTAACGTTCATAATGTAAAAGCAAAAAGGAAATAAAATAACCGATCGACAAGGTCGTTGGAAAAATAATACACAAATGCCAACACAATACACATAATATATACATAAGGCCTACAAGGCCAAAAATATAAGAGGAACTCAACTGACCGTATAGTTGACAAAGCCAACCCAAATCCACAATTTGCCACTACAATCTACAAGCCTCTATGAGTAATATAGTAATCATAGGATCAGGACAGGTCCCCGACCTACCCTTCAACACTATATATACACAAAACCAAAACCTGGTAACTCCGAAGGAAGTGGAGCTTACCAGCAAAGTTGAACTCCAACCAACTAGCACAGGTCTGGATATACCTGTAAGCTAGTACCTGCAGGCACAAATGCAATGTCCCAAGCTTGGGGTATCTGTACAACATAATATACCGAATATACAAGGCAATAAAATAGTAGAACAAAATAACTAAATCGAGAAAATGAATTCCATGCCACAAATAAGTCGCAGCCAACCTCCCTGCTCATGATTTATTTCATATCACCACAACGGCAACAACTTACCAAGCTTCAAGTGTCATGTACTCATTTGACCATAACTCATCCCACCCCACACATGAGTGTGAAATTCAATGCAATGCATTGTGGTGTAGGCGAACACCCCGCTCCATAGACTCAAAGACAAGTCAATAACTATGCATGTGGTGTAGCCGAACACCCCGATCCTAGCCTCAATGGCATGAATGCATGTTGTGTAGGCGTACACTCTGATCCCCAAACTCAATGGCATGAATGCATATGGTGTAGGCATACACCCCGGTCCCTAGCCTTAAAGGCATGAAACGTATGTCTAATATACCTTCATGTCAATATCCAAAGTTATAACAACTCAAATGAAGTAGAGTAAATATTAATCCTCATGAAAGCTCGTGATAATTCTACAACACACCATTCAGTTGCTCTCGCCAAATAACGAATTGTTTCAATAATTATTTATTACCAACAACCATAAAAATATAGCATTTCTATAGGTAAGAGCTACCACACAGTAGAATTTCCCATTAGTAATTTATGTTGGAGATAGAAAGGAAGCAAATGATACTTCATACAAATAATTGTAGTACTGCATTGTTTTGTTCTTTATTCAATTTGAAGGAAACTCATAAAAAGTTATCCCATTTATTCCACTGACTTAACACATCATATATGTACTCCAAATATCGTAATATAACCAAAACGCAACAATTAATTTGGACAGCACTAGAATCTGATCCTTTTGATAATATATACAACCTCTCCGGTCTCTTAACTTAACTCCAAATTAATATTATCCGAATATGAGTTTAAAAAGGAATTACCTGCTACAATATTTATAGACATCTAACAACCAACTCTTCGATAGCACGCTAGCATAAAAATTACCAATCTTCAAGAATAATGCCAAAAGGAAAGGAAAAAAAAGCCTCACATACCTAGAATCCAAGCTTGATAGACTTGAGTAGATAATCAATTTATTTTGCTGCTTAATATAAAAAGCTCCAGATATTTTCCTATGAAATCTACTTTAATTTATAATGTGAATAGAGGCTCTTGGAACTCTCTCTTTTTTCTGTGGGGGGGGGGGGGGGGGGGGGGGGGGGGGGGGGGGGGGGGGGGGGGGGGGGGGGGGGGGGGGGGG
>JAJOOO010031898.1:0-14638 GCA_029582685.1 Solanum piurae
ATACTAATCTGATTTGGATCATTCTAACAGCTAAGAACCCAATAATTCTAACATTCAAGAAACCCTAGGTCTAGTCATAATAAGGGAATCAAGAAACTAACTGAAAACTAGGGACCTAATGGGTGAAAGGAACCCACTAGTGAAATCCCCCATACCTGGTGACGAATTTCACGGAGAAATCTTTGATTTTGGGGTTGGAACTGATGGAACCTTGCTGCGTTCTTGAACTAGGGCTCTTGACTTCTCTTCTCCTCTTACGCTCTAATTTCTCTAAGTTTGTTTAATGAATTGACTTAGGTAAGTTCTAGTTATGTTTCTAGGCTTAAACTGACTAAAATCTCATGATTTAGGGTTTAAACGACGTATCTTACTGGTTAAACAAAATAGGAAAAGACCTAAAGACCCCTGACTTAACTGCTGTCAGAGTGATCGACGGATTGGACCTACGGGGTCCGTAAGTCAAGCCTGCTCGACAGGCCTTCACTAAAACAAGCATAACATTTTACTCAGAGGTCGGATTTTAGCAAACTCGGTGGCATTGGAAAGAGGATTCAATTCTCTATCATATCATAGGTCATGAGACACATATTCCCTTTTGTACTAAGAGTTATGACCATTTGAAGTTGACCCAATCAACAACTTTCATCTAATTGGTTGTTGACCCTCATCTACGGTCAGACCTACAGACCGTGGATTGAATGACGGTCTGTTCTGGTCGACCATAGTTCGGGTCAGAGGCTGGGTAAAGGAGTATTGATCCACGGACACAAACCACGGACCGTAGTCTGACCTACGAACCGCAGGTCTGTCCGTAGGTCGAGACTTAGATAATTTCTGAGCTGGGTTTGGAGAGGGGTTGCAGTGGTGAACCACGGACCACCAGCATGGGTTGTGGTCTGACCTACGGTCCGTGGATGGAAACCATGGGTTGCACCTGCAACTTCTTAAAATCTGCATATTTGGTCTATTTCGGATACGGGGTGTTACACTTACCTACAAAGAGTTAGTACTTTTGGTAATCAATTAACATCCATTGAGTTGAGTTAGCAATTGATTGGTCAATCCCCCAAGTATCTTTCTTCTATTTGAATGTTCTTAGTTAATTGTTAAGATTGATTACTAACAAACCCCTTACCCTGACATTAATGTCACCCTTCAATTTTATTGGTGGTTTTCGAAAACCTTTATTCCTTCAGCTAGAAAAATCACTATTGTAACTTCATATTTAAATTCAAAATTAAACTACTCTCTGTGGGATGAACCATAACTCTTTTGTTGGGTTTATACTGCTTAACGATCGTGTACACCTAGTATCGTATGAGGTGTAGTTGGAACGTTAATCAACTACCCAGGTCAATCAGTAGGATATGGTGGCAGCTCTGCAACAGACTAACACTACTACAGCAAGAATCCAAGACTTTACTCGGATAAACCCTATAGAGTTTCATAGGTCTAGGTCAGGATGCGATCCACAATAATTTCTCGACGACATCAGGAAGGTAACAAACATTATGGGAGTCACTCAAGTCGAGAGTTCATATTTGGCCGCCTATTAGTTGAAGGGAGTGTCCTACTCTTGGTACCAGCAGTGGGAGGAATCTTGTGGTATTAATGTATGTTCAGAAACTCTTTCAGAACCCTTCTCAGTCTCTAATCCAGTTGGTGACCCAGTTATAGGTAGACGGGTATACATAAATTGTCCTGTCACAGTCTCTCAGAAAGTCACCTCAGCAGATCTTGTAGAGTTAGAAATGGTAGATTTTGATATCATTCTAGGCATGGATTGGTTGCAATCCTATTATGCCTCAGTCGATTGTAGAACTAGGATCGTTCAGTTTCAGTTTCCAAACAAGCCAGTCTTAGAGTGGAAGGGTAGTAGCTCAGTGCCTATGGGTCGATTCATTTCTTACCTTAAGTCCAAAAAGATGATTTCCAAGGGGTATATCTATCATCTTATTCAGGTTAAGGATTCAAACTTTGAAACCCCAACTCTTGAGTCAGTCCCAGTAGTAAATGAGTTTCCAGAAGTATTTCCAGAAGATCTTCTCGGAGTTCCTCTCGAAAGGAAAATCGACTTCAGAATAGATCTCCTTCCAGATACCCATCCCATTTCGATTCCTCCTAACATAATGGCTCCAGCCGAGCTGAAGGAATTGAAAGAGAAGTTGAAAGAAATTCTAGATAAGGGCTTCATCATACATAATATCTCTCCATGGGGTGCTCCAGTATTGTTCGTGAAAAATAAAGATGAATAAGTATCCTATACCCTATATTGATGACTTGTTCGACCAACTTCAGGGTGCTAGTTACTTTCTAAGATAGACCTCAGATCCGGCTATCACCAGCTCAGAGTCAAAGATAGTGACATTTCAAATACAGCTTTCAAGACTCGGTATGGTCATTATGAATTTGTAGTTATGTCTTTAAGACTAACAAATGCTCATGCGGCTTTTATGGATTTAATGAAAAAGGTGTTCAAACAGTATTTGGATTGGTTCATCATCGTCTTTATTGATGATATCCTCATCTATTCCCAGAGTGAGGAAGAGCATGTGACTCATCTGAGAGTTGCTCTGCAAACTCTCAAAGATCGCCAGTTATTTTCTAAGTTCAAAAAATGTAAATTCTGGTTACAGTCTGTCGCTTTCCTTGGTCATATGATATCCAGCGAAGGGATCCGAGTGGATTCTCATAAAATTGAGGTAGTACAGCACTGGCCCAGGACCACCTTCCCAATAGATATCAGAAGTTTCTTGGGTTTGGCTAGATATTACAGGATATTTGTTGAAGGATTTTCATCCATAGCTTCCCCATTGACTAAGTTTACTCATAAAAAGGTCAAGTTTCAATGGTCAGATGAGTGTGAGAAAAGCTTCTCAGAACTGAAAACTAGGTTGACTATAACTCTTCTCTTGACTCTACCAGATGGTTGAGACAGGTATGTAATTTACTATGATGCATCTAGGGTCGGCCTAGGTTGTGTGTTGATGCAACGAGGTAAGGTCATAGCTTATGCTTCTTGACAACTTAATGTTCATTAGAAGAACTACCCGACTCATGACCTCGAACTTGCAGTTGTAGTATTTGTCCTTAAGATTTGGAGACACTAGTTGTATGGTGTTCATGTTGATGTGTTCACAGATCATAAGAGCCTTTAGTATGTGTTCAACCAGAAAGAGTTGAATCTTCGTCAGAGGAGATGGCTTGAATTCCTCAAAGACTATGACATGAATGTGCTTTACCATCCTGGTAAGGCCAATGTAGTGGTTGATGCTCTCAGCAGACTGTCTATGGTAAGTGTAACAAATGTTGAGCAAGAAAGGAAAGAGATAGCCAAAGATGTTCACCGGCTTGCTCGCTTAGGAGTTTATCTTACAAACACATCAGATAGTGGGGTGATAGTTCAGAATGGATCAAAATCTTCATTAGTAGTGGAGGTTAAGGAGAAACAGAATAGTAATCCTATATTACTTCAGTTGAAAGGTGCAGTTTATCAGCAGAAAGTCCAGGTTTCTCCCAAGGGAGAGATGGTGTGCTTCGTTACCAGGGTCGCTTGTGTGTTCCTAATGTGAGTGAGTTGAGGCAGCAGATCCTTACAGAGGCTCATAACTCTAGGTATTTCATTCATCCAGGTGCCACTAAGATGTACTGTGATCTACGGGAAGTGTTTTGGTGGAATGGCATGAAGAGGGACATAGCAGATTTTTTGGCGAAGTGCCCTAATTGTCAACAGGTTAAGGTAGAACATCAGAAACCAGGAGGGTATGACTCAAGATATTAATATTCCTACATGTAAGTGGAAAATAATAAACATGGACTTCATCACGGGTTTACCTCGTACTCGTAGACAACGTGACTCCATTTGGGTAATAGTGGACAAAGTTACTAAGTCTGCTCACTTCTTCGATGTCAAGACTACAGATTCAGCGGAGGAATGCGCCAAACTCTACATCCATGAGATAGTCAGGTTGCATGGGGTTCCCCTGTCTATCATATCAATAGAGGTCCTTAGTAGAACTCTCATTTCTGGAAATCATTTCAGAAAGGTCTTGGTACTCAGGTAAATCTCAGTACAACATTTCATCCATAGACGAATGGTCAGGCACAGCGTACCATTCAGACCTTAGAGGACATGTTGAGAGCCTGCGTGATTGATTTCAAGGGAAGTTGGGATGATCACCTACCCCTCATAGAATTGGCTTATAATAATAAGTTATATTTCAGTATTCAGATGGCCCTGTATAAGGCACTATATGGCATAGATGCAGGTCCCTGATTGGTTGGTTTGAAGTAGGTGAAGCAGCATTGATTGGGCCTGATTCGGTTCATGAAGTTATGGAAAAAGTTCATCTCATTAGAGATAGACTAAAGACAGCTCAGAGTCAGCAGAAGTCCTATGCAGATGTGAGAAGAAGGGACATAGAGTTTGAAATTGATGATTGGGTTTTCCTGAAAGTGCCACCTATGAAGGGGGTGATGAGATATGGCAAGAAAGGGAAGCTCAGTCCTAGATATGTAGGTCCTTACAAAATCCTGAAAAGGGTTGGCAATATGGCTTATGAGTTAGAGTTGTCAGCAGAACTAGCAGCGGTTCATCCAGTCTTTCACATTTCCTTGTTATAAAAGTATATGGGTGATCCAACATCGATAGTACCATTAGAGAGTGTGGCTGTGAAGGATAGTCTCACTTATGAAGAGGTGCTAGTTGAGATTCTTGACCGCCAGGTCGTAGGTTGAGAAATAAAGAAGTCACTTCAGTGAAGGTTTTGTGGTGGAGTCAGTCCGTAGAGAGAGCTACCTGGGAAGCAGAAGCAGCCATGAAGGCCAAGTATCCTCATCTCTTTGCGTCCTATTATGTTTCAGCTTGAGTTAATAGTTCCTCTCTAGTCTCTCAGTTTACTCTTGCATAAATTCAATCTTAGTATCTTGTTCCTGCAGTTGTTCTTGCATTTCAGCATATTGCATGTTCTTGGAACTCAGTTCAGTTAGATATCAGTTCCTAATACTTAGTGGAAGGAATTACAACTCATTCCCTCCATACTCAGCTAGTTTAGACTTCATTCGAGGACGAATGTTCCCAAGAGGGAGATGTTGTAACACCTCAGAAAAATACATTTAGACTTTTAAGCAGAAACAGGCTAACCACGGAGGGGTTTACAGGCCGTGATCAGGACCACGGTCCGTCACCCTCATCATGGTTCACATCCACCCAGAAGTGGTGGACCACGGGACCCTTCACAGGATATGGACCACCACACGAGCTGTGGGAAAGCACGTGGAGGCAAGGCAGAATCACCCGAGCTCTGGCCTAAGACCACGGAGCCCACCACGGTCCATGGTCATGATGACAGGCTGTGGAGGGTCCATCGTCTTGATCCAGCAGACCCCCAGCCCAAGTGAAGAACCACGATGGCCTTCACGGTCTGTGGTCCTTCACACGGGCCGTGGTAGGGACTCGTGGTTGGACCCCTCCCCCCTAGAACCAGTAGAGCATGGCCAAAAACCACGACCCACTTGACGGGTCATGGTCCCAACGACGAACCATCAATGGCGCCATGGTCGGCCTCGTCAGCTTTTAAGTTAGGGTCGTTCTAGTCTTTTCCCCTATGCATTGGACATTTAAACTACGTCGTTTTACACCTAAACTAAGTTGTTTTACTCAGTTTAAGTCTAATGACTTAGTCAGAACCTAACCAAAACCTTTATTCACCCAAAATCACCAAAACTTAGAGCAAAATGAGAAGAAAGAAGCACCAGTTTTATCAAGAACACGCAACAGGTTTTCTTCAGTTCCAACCCCAAAATCAAAGGATTTCTCCATAGATTTCGTCACCAGGTAAGTGGATTTCACTAGTGGGTTCATTTCATCCACTAGGTCCCTAGAATTCAGTCATATCTTTGATTCTACATGGCTTGTTTAGACCTAGGGTTTCTAAGTCCTTGGATAACTGTTGTGATTTAGCTGATGTAGTATTCTTAATCAAAATAATTTCTTGGAAACGTTGTTTAATTCCATGCATACTACTCGGAATCCTAGTTTGTGTAGATTCTCATAGTTCATGAATTGCACTTGCTAGGTCAATTAAACAGATAATCATGCTTCAGTTTTGAATGTTACATTATCAGTATATAAATGTTGCATTCTCAGATTTGTATGTCAGTATTTTGAGTTATTCTGTATGTTAGTATCTCAGTTACATTTCAATCATATACATATTTAGTTGGGAGTAGACTTAGCACCGAGTTGGACTAGGGTTCAGCGTACCATCATAGTCCCAGAACTACGTTCTCCCGTAGGAGTACAAGTCCCCTCTGTTGGGCATCCGATTTAGTGATCATGCTAGTCATGCCTTTATACCCCTGGTAAGGTATATTGGGTCCTCTCGATAGGGCGTATACATCGGACTCCAGGTTTAGCTCACGTAGTTTTATGTCGGTTAATAGTAGCTCCCACAGTCAGACTCTTAGTGCATTTGACCAGGTTTTCATTATATACTTCAGTATTCAGTTTAGCATGTCATATTCATGATTAGTACTTGGTCATTGCATTCAGTTTAGATTTTCAGTTATCTTTTCAATATTTACATTCTTGCTCAGTTTACAGTATTGCTCATTTATGCCTTGTTTCAACTTATATATGTTTGTTCAGCTTAGTATTTATATCCTACATGCTTAGTACATTCAAAGTACTGATGCACACTTTGCGCTACATCCTTTTATGATGTAGGTTCAGGTACTCAGCGTCCAGATCGCGCTTAGATGATTCTCGATCCGCATTCAGCAGCTTCAATGGTGAGTCCTCATACTTCGAGAAAAATAGACATGCTTTCATTTTAGTCTTTTAATTCAGTTTTCAGTTTTGTTAGAGTTAGCTGGGGGCATGTCCCAACAACTCGATTCGACTAGAGGCTTTTTCGTACATAGTAGTAGAATCAGCTTAACTTGTTGAGTTTGATCTTTCGGTTGTTAATAAACTCTTAGTACATTTCATATATTCAGACTAGTTGGGCATTCCCCATTTTCAGTTATCCACTGTTTTAGCTTCTACATAGTATCTGTAATATATAGTATCTCTCTGTATGCTTATGATATGCCAGACACAGGGTTAGCTTGGGGTCACTCGTGATCCTAGGTCCCGTGTTACGTCAAGGGGGTAGCCTCGGGGTGTGACATCCACGGTTTTTAGACCTCTTCCGTAAACCTCAAGTTTAAGCACAAAATTTTACCATGTCTGGATAACTTCTATGGGTACCACGACCCATAGAACACTCTATGACCCATCCTGTCTATTCATAGGTGAAATATCAGAGACTTCACATTTTCCAAATATCAATCCAATCCTACAACTGTCTTTCTATGTCCCGTAGAACTTTCTATGGTCTGTAGGTAGGACTCATAAACCTTTGCATCTATGCCAAAATTGTAACTTTTCCCCTTCCAATCCAGCTTCTAAATTCCTAGGTGTTACATAGGGTCATCCTATACTTTGTTGGGGTATGGGATGCTAACTACAATTATGGATCCATCGAATAAGCCTTCTTGAGGCAGTGAGGAGCTGCCAAAAAGTCAGTATGATCCTATCCTACGTTGGCTACATAGTTTATGGAGCTTCGATTACCCAATTTGATGCTCGATAATATGCCAAAAATAAGTAATATCTATATACTCAATAGTCCTCTGAGAGAACTTTACCTTTTTCTTCACTTTTCTTAACTGAAAGGTATTTCAGAAAATCAATTATATTATTTTTCTTCTTGATTGTCAAATAGTACATATGAAGTCATTCATGTCCTTTAGACAAAAAAAACCATTTTCAAAGCATGCATTTAAAAAGTATACTCATGGGCTCACATTTAAAATCCAAACTCCTCAGGTAAAACCTTTTATAAACCTGAATTTTATAAACAAATAGGGTTTATGTGATATGAAGTTGGAACAATAGTTTAGAATTAAATATGCATAATAGAAATCAAAATCTCAATGATTAAGAAATTGGAACTCATAATAGAAACACAACCCGAATTTTGATTTCAAGAAATTATGGGTAGAACCCTACACATAACATTTTAATAATTGAATTTAGATGTAGGGCGTGAGGACGGACTTAGTCCATCACTATGAGTAGCCTTACATACCCGGAAGAATAATGTTCTTGGAGAATTTTGAAGAAAATCTTGAAAGATGAAGTGTGGGGAAGAGTCTTGGATTGAAAACCTTAGGTATTTTGAAGAGAACCTTGAACTTGGAGTCTTTAGATCTTGAGAAATTGGAGAAATCTTTTTCTTGGAGTTCTTGATCTTTGGAAGAAGGAGAATTAAGGATTTTGAGAGTTTGTATATGTATAATGATGATATTAGGTTATAAAATAGACTTAAAAATCTAATTGTGATTTAAAGGTCAAGAATACCTTTCTGGAAACATAATAAGACCATAACAATCAAAGAAAACGTCCTTTAATGAATCTTGTCAGTCAAATCGGCGATCTGGAGGTCCCCTCGCTAAAATATTCGGTGGGTCGCCAAGTAGGACTTTAGATCGCCAAAATAGACAAAGACTTATGGTTTTTAGGATATTTCGGTGAGTTAATTTGTGATTCGCCAACCCATTCGGCAATTCGCCAAATGAGTCGGTGTCCTCGCTGAATTTTCTCTACCCAGACATGTTCTAGTCAAACGACCATAACATTTTACTCCAAACGCAAAATAAGAAATACTTGGTGGCGTTGGAAAGAATACTCATAGATCTATATGGGTGTTTGAAGTTGACATAAGTAGAATCTTATATCAAAACTCAATCGGTAAGGAAGCTTTCAACTAAACTTTGTGCTAGGGGATTCTTATGACCATAATTCCTCTCCAAATCTATTCCCACACTAAAGAATATATCTTACCACCTAAGCGCAATTTAAGAATCACTCGATACGACCTTATATGCAAATGAAGAATGATGCGGGTCTTAGCTTAGACATTTTTAGGGTGTTATAAAAGCATCATCCTGGAGAAGCTAAGAAAGTCATGCGCTATGTTGCTGAAATTACAAAATTTGGACTATGGTACTTCCAAAGTTCTAATTTTAATCTCTATAGTTATTCAGATAGTGATTGGGGGTAAGGTGTTCGGATGATAGGGAGAGTGTTTTTGGGAACCTTATCACTCTTGATTCTGCAGCTATTACTTGGAGCTCAAAAACACAACCAACAGCAGTGTTGTCTACTTTTGAGGCTGAAAATGTCGTAGCAATATCTTCAACATGCCAAGCATTGTGGCTCATGAAAGATCAAAGGTGTCATTATATTCATGAACTCGTTACAGAAGGACTGATTGAGTTGAGGGTTGTAGCACCAAAGAACAAGTTGCAGATATTCTTACCAAAGTAATTCCTCCAACAAAGCACAATTACTTTATGTTATGTCTTGGTAGATATGATTTTGAATCAAGTGGGAATGTTGAGAATTGATTCGAAATCTGTTTTTTAAGTTTACTGCTTAAGATAAGTTTTGGCGGATATGATTGCATAGTTGCATGTACTTTAACCACATACACTTGCATGTGGATGCATTCGGACCCAACATAGGATTTTCCACCCTCCCATAGATTTTAACAATTATAGTAATTGAAGAATTTTGAAAAAGTAAATACTCTTAGAAATAGTTTAAAACCGTGAAATCATATCATTAACTGACTGAAAAATTCACTGTGGCAATTAATGCCTTTATCTTAACATGAAAATTAAAATTAAATTACTAAATTACCAACACTTTATGCAACTTAAATTACTAATTAGAACTGAATTTTTCCAATAATTTATTTGTTTGCTCCAAAAGTATCTTTCACTGCATCTGCAGCTCCTTGTGCCTTAGCCTTGATCTGTTGTCCAGTCTGCAGATATTATGAAGAAAAATTCAAGTAAGAATAAAACAGAGTCGTAGCGAAAGTGAGTCTTCATAGGATGTCGTAGCGAAAGTGAGTCTTCATAGGATAATTATTACTAACTCACTGCTATACATGTTTTGATTTTTTTATTTTTATAATGTCTATATATATATATATAGTTGAGTTAATTTTTTGTTGCAAACAAATGTAATATATGTAAAGAAAAGTTTTATTAATATTAATAAAAGTTGCATAGACAAACCTCCTGAACAGATTGTTGGGCAGATTGGACGGTGTCTCTAGCTTTGTCCATCATTTGGCTAGCTTTCTCCTGAAATATATATTTATGAACTAATTAAGATGACATGTCATTAATCACTACTAAAAATTCACTATTTTCTCACTAAAAAGTTTCATTGAAAAATGTTCGATGGTTATTCTCTCGGATATTTGGATTGAATCGGTGTAAAAGAAAAAAAAAATAAGAAGTTCCCCATGTGAGAATCTGTTCTCCATAATGCATTTTCCTAGTATGTTGATTCAATGGGAAACAAGTGGAAAATCATATTTTATAGAAAAATCTTTGTTTCTATTTCTAGTAGTGAATCAATCCAGTTGAGATTGATATATATATATATATTTATTATATATATATATATATATAATGAACCTGGGTTTGGCCCTTAGCCTCTCCTGCATGATAACTGGCTTTCTGAGATGAATTCATCTTGCAATAAAAAATATTAAATGTAGAAAATAAAGTATTAATAGAGAATGTTTAATTAATTTGGTAGTGATGTTGAAAATTAAAGCAAATAGGTAAGGTATATATAGGTAGTAATAATGGATGTGTAACAATACGTGTGTACCTTAGAATAATTGTCGAACGTTTGATCAGGACAACTTTAATTCTTGTCCAATTGTGTTAATTAGTTGACAAAACAATCTCCACATATATGTTGCTGTGGTGGGAGATTAAGCTTTTAAAATATTGGATGTTTTATTAATGTAATTTTAATGTCTCTAATTAACCATGTATGTTGTCTGTTTTGTTGTGTATAAAATTTATATCATCATGAGATCATATATTTAATAGGTAACTGTATGAAATTTTCTATACAAACATTAATTGTTACCTTAAAAAAATAAAAAAGCAATCTTTTGTCATAATATGTCAAAATATATTTATATAAGAAAAAATTTACACTATCAATATAAAATAACTATACTAGTCTCACAAAGTAGAGTTTGGGAAGGAATGCATATACGCAAGTTTTATCACTATCTTAAAGATAGAAAAGTTGTTTTTAATATATATTTGATTCAAGAAGACAGTCCAAAGCAGTTCCGAAAAAGAAAGTTGCAGAAGTACAAAAAACAACAAACACTAACATTAATAGCAGCTAGTAATAACCAAAATTACAATAATTGAGGTACAAGTAATAACCGATAGTAAAAAAAATATATAGGCCAAGAAATTACAAGAGCAATACCACAACTTTTAATATGAATGGACAAAAAAAAATGCACTGTCACCTACTATTCTTGTACACTCATATGCATCCTCCACACCCTCTATCTAAGGTCACGTCCTCAATAAGCTGAAATTATGTCATGTCATATCTAATCACCTCCCCCTCCCCCAATACATCTCCGGTCTACCTATACCTCTTCTGGAATCATCCATGACCAACCTATCACACCTCCACATATGGACATACGTGTCTCTCCTCTTCACATACTCAAACCATCTCAATCTCGAACTCTCGTTTTCCGCATCTTGTCCTCCACTAAAGTTGCTACCACCATATCTTAGATATCCTTATTTTTAATCCTATCTCTCCTAGTATGCCAACATAATCATCGCAACATCTTCATTTTCGCAACTTTCATCTTCTAAATGTAAGTGTTCTTGATTGGTCAACACTCTTCCCCATAAAAAAAATTGGCCTAACAACTACTCTTTAGAACTTGCTTTTAAGCTTTGGTGGTACTTTCTTATCACATAAAATTTCATCAATAAACCTCCCACTACTAAATAAAACAATGAATACCGACCTCAAATGGAAGTCGGTAATTTCCGACCTCCTTGTTAAAAAAAAAGAAAAAAAAAACTTTAGAAAACCGACTACAAGGAGTCGATTTTTATGCAAAATAAAGCGGAAAAAACAAATACCGACCTCTGGAGGTCGGAAGTTTTCCCAGAAAAAATGAATTACAATAAAAACTGACCTCTTGATGTTGGTATTAAATAAATAAATAACAATATTTTATTTTTTCTCAATTAAATATAAAAAACAAAATTGAGATATATTTTGAATTAATTTTATTTAAATCGTCTTCCGGAGGACGATTTTGTATAAAATAAAAAATAAAATAAATTATAATACTGACTTCCGGAAGTCGGTAAAATCAAATAGTATGTAATTAAATTAATTTTCATTAAAATATTTATATAATGACTTTCAGAAAATTAATAAATTAATATTTTCAATTAACTTTAAATAAATCGTCCTCCGGATGACGGTTTTATATAAGTTAAAAAATAAATTAATATAAAATATCGACTTCTCGATGTCAGTATTATTTAATTAACATGATTACTTTTTATTTATCTTAAAATTTAATGTGATACCGACATCATGAGGTCGGTACTTTTTATTTAATTTTACTTTTAATAAAAGCGACATCTGGAGGTCAGTTTGTTTAAAACATTCCTATTAATCATAATTTTGCTATTGTGCATAATACTAAATTTTCATTTTACACCTACAATTAATTGTTTCAAAAAATGTAACAATTTTGTAGACTTTTATAAATAAAAAGTTAGAATTCGTGGAATAAACAAAAAAACATCAATAATCCATATTTAGAATATGACACTACGTTGATATGAAGTAGGAGATAATTATACTTATATTTCTAGAGTAATGTACAAATGCTATTAGTTCGTCGTCAAATCGTGAACTTAATATCTCATGTAATGATATAGAGGTGAAGAGCTAACATATAATCCATTCGAGTATGAAATGCAAGATAATACTCGTAGAAATGTCATGATAACAATTAATTAAATTTTATATTTATAATTAACTGTTTAATTATTTGTACGTATAGCCTTTAATGTCTTGTCTCGTTTTATGAAATAGACAATAGAACATCGTAAATTACTGTACAAAGCAAGTTCTATCAAGATTATTACGTTTGATTTTGAATGGATGTCAAGTGTAGTGATCACATCGTAGGCAATGACATGTAAAGGATGTCAAGTGTAGTAATCATACAAAGTAAGTTCTATCAAGATTATTACATTTGATCTTGAATGGATGTCAAGTGTAGTGATCATATCCATGTCATCCACCTTGCACCAATACGATGAGTGACATCCTCATCAATCTCCCCATTCACTTCAATAATAGACCCAAGATACTTGAAACTTTCTTTTTTTTGGATGACATATGTATCAAGCCTCACTTCCACATAATCACTGAACTTGAACTCCAAGTACTTTGTCTTAGGCTTGCTCAACCTGAACTCTTTAGACTCCAAAGTCTGTCTACAAACTTCCAGCTAGCTTAGTGTTTAATCACCACGAGTTTCATCAACTAGAACTATGTCATAAATAATATATATAAACCATGACGCCTCACTTTGAATTTGTCTCGTCGGTGTATCCATCACTAAGACAAATAAAAATAGGTTAAGGGTTGATGTTTGGTGCAACTCTATCCTAATTATGTCTGATGCAACTCTATCATAATTAGGAAGTGTTATGAGCCTCCTTACACATTTTTTATTCAAGTTTTGACTCCATCATACATGTTCTTGATCACCCTAGCTAGTATACGCCACATACCTCTATCCTCCAAGTAACTCCAAAGAACCTCCCTTGAAACTTTGTCGTAATTAAGACTTTTCTAGGTCGATGAACATTGAACACCATTTGTAAGTTCTTATATTTTTCTAATACTGCTCCACCTATCTTCTTACAAAATGAATGGCCTCTATAGTTGAGCGCTCCGACATGAATTCAAACTAATTTTCAATAATAGTCACTCCCCTCCTCGCCCACATTTCTACTACTCTCTCTTTAATCTTTATAGTGTGGCTTAACAACTTGATACCCCTATAGTTATTGCAATTTTGAATGTCACCTTTATTTTTGTACAGCATAATCATTGTGCTCAATCTCCATTCTTCAAGCTTCTTCCCCATCTTTTAAACGACATCAAACAACTCAATTAGCCACTTCATATTTGTCTCGTCTGTCTCTTCCAAATTCTACTAAAATCTCATCAAGCCCGGTTCCTCTACCTAGGCCTGGCAGGGGGACCGGGTCGGCCCGCCCCGGCCCGAGACCGGTTCGAGAACCGGCTCGCCGGACCCGGTCCCGTACAGTTCCCGGTTTTGGGGGGGGGGTTCGGGATAGGGGACCGATCAGGGGCCGGTTCACCCGTTTGGGCCCGGGCGACCCGGCCCGCCTGAACCGGCCGGTTCGCGGGATCCCGGTTTTTTTTTTAAAAAAAAAAAAAAAAAAAATTCCAACTATCCGTTGGGGCAACGGCTAGTGGGGCCCCCCAACGGATTTATTCCCCTTTTTTTCCCTTTCCCAACACCCCCTACCACCCCTACTTTTAATACTTTAATTTAAATCCTCAAGTTATTATGAATACACTTTAACCCACTTTTAATATTATAAATACCCCTCTATCCCTTATTATTTATTACAAAATCATCTATTCTCTCATCTATTTTTTATATCCTCT
>JAJOOO010031900.1:0-18327 GCA_029582685.1 Solanum piurae
GGACCGTAGGTCTGTCCGTGAGTCGGGACTTAGCCGATTTTCTGACTGAGTTCTGGGGAGGGGCTGCAGTGGTAAACCACGGACCACCAGCACGGACCATGGTCTGATCTACGGTCCGTGGATGGTGACCGTAAGTTGCACCTGCAACTTCTCAAAATCTACATTTTTGGTCTATCTAGGATACGGTGTGTTACAGTTCTAGCCTTCTTATTATCCTTATCTTGTTCCCTAAGCGTATCTCCCTCAGTCTGCTGAGCATGAGCCTAGAGATGTTCATATTTTCCAGCAACATAGCATTTCTACACTCTGTTTTTCACTAAGTCGGATACCCCATATAGAAACTTGTTCATTTGAGCCCTGGAATCGGCAACCATGTGAGGAGCATACTTGGAGAGTTGGGTGAACTTGAGTCCGTACTCTTGGACTGACATGGAACCCTGCCTCAAATGTATAAACTCCTGAGATTTTGCCTCCCTCAACTCTCTTAGGAAGAACCTATCCAGAAAAGTCTCACTAAAACACTCTCAAGTGATAGGAGTTGCATATGTACCCCTACTCTTTTTCCATTGAGTAAACTAGATGTGAGCTACATCCTTAAGCTGATAGGATGCCAACTCTACCCTATCATTACCAGTCACTTGCATCACTCTAAAGATCTTCTTGATCTCATCTATGAAGTTTTAGAGATCCTCAGATATCTGCGATCCTAAGAACTCAGGTGGATTCATCCTAACAAAATCACGAACTCTGGCTGCTATTGATCCACCACTAGCATTTGCAGGAACTGGAACCCGCTAGTTGTTCTGGTTGGTCACACTCTGAGCCAAAAGTTGAATGACAATCCGAAACTCTGCATTCGAAACTTCATGATTTGGGACTGAAAGAGTTATGTTAGCGTTGCAGGCATTCACATTCCTTCTGTAATCTCTACGAGGAGGCATGATCTGAAAGTGCATAATGATGGATTAGAAAGAGATCATACCTTATGCACGATAAAAATATCAAGAAAATGAAGTCTTCCTAAAACACTTCGTAGCCTCCCTCTCATTAGATGTGGAACATTTCACACTCATAAAAATCACACTACTTAGTGCATCTTTTCAGACATCCTATGACTCTTGAACCCAGTGCTCTGATACCAAATTTATCACCCAGTGCTCTGATACCAAAACTGAAACTAAAGACAAAAAGGAAAGGAAATAATCATGTCAATCATCCTCGAATAATGAGGACTCACCAATGATGTTGCTGAACTGGAGATCAGGAACTGATTTATGTGTGATCTGAATGCTGAGGACATGAACCTACATCACGAGAAGATGTAGCCCAGAGTATGCGTCAGTACTTTAAGGGTACTGATCATGCGGGATAGAATAAAGCTGAATAAAATACATAACTGAACAAAGCATATAACTAAGAAATGACATGAGATAAACATGATACTATACTAAAAATACTGAACATGAACTAACTGAATGCAATGACCAAGTTTATAACATGCTGGAACTGAATACTGAACTGTAACTGGTAACCTGGTCAATGCACTAGAATCTGACTGTGGGAGCTACTAATAATCGACATAAAACCACATGAGCTAAATGTGGAGTCCGATGTATACGTTTGATCGAGAGGACCCAATATACCCTGCTAGAGGTATAGAGGCATGACTGGCGTGATCACTAAACTGATGCCCACATAGGAGACTTATAACCTACGGGGTCACGTAGTTCTAGGACTTGAGGGTGACTGACCCTAGTCCAACTCGGTTTAAAGCCTACTCCCAATAGAAGCACAAAATACAATATAATTGAAATAAACTGGATAGCTCGATGTTCTGAAATACTGGTTGAAAATGCATCATTAATGTACTGATAATGAAACATTCTTAACTGAGACATGTATATCTGAGTAATCTGACCTAGCAAGTGTAATTCATGAACTAAACGAATCTACACAACCAGGGTTCTGAGTTTATGCATGAATCTGGGAAAAAATAGTACTACATGATAATCTGATTAGGAACATTAAAATAACTAATTCATAATAATTTGCTGAAATTCTAGAAACCCTAGGTCTAGATAATATGGAGGGAATAAAGAATCTGACTGAATTATAGGGACTCAATGGGTGAAAGGAACTCACTAGTAAAATCTCACATACCTGGTGACGAAATTTACAAAGAAATCTTTCGATTTCGGAGCTGGAACTAATGAAAACCTTGCTGCATTTTCTTGGAGGGTTGCTCGACTTCTCTCTCTAATTTGCTCTAAGTTTGCTTGATTTTTGGTGAAAGATAGATTAGGGTAAGTTCTAATTAGGTTACTAGGCTAAAACTCACTAAAACCACGTAGTTTAGAGGTTAAACGACGTTGTTTAGGGGTCAAACGCATAGGGAAAAGACCAAACGACCCCTGACTTAAAAATTGTCGGGGTCACCGACGGACCAGATCGACGGACGGACCGATGGTCCGTTCTGGTCGGCCGTCATTCGGCTTCAGAGAGTTGAAGTCTGAGGGTATGACCTACGGTCCTGGAACACGGACTGTGGTCTGACCTACGGTCCATAGGTCCTGGCGTGGGTCTACCCTTAGCTAAAATTTCTGGGCTTTCTGGGGAGGGCTGCAGGTGGCCATCCACTGGGTCACCCTACGGTCCGTGGGTGGTGCCTATCGGTGGCACCTGCAACTTCTGAAATCTACATTCTGGTCTGTCTAGGATACGGGGTGTTACATTGTCAGTCAGGACAAGGGTTTACTTGGGGACCAACAATGATTTTCAAGTGTTGACCACGTCCAGGGTGTAGGCTCAGGACGTGATATTAATGTTTAAATAGTAAGCATAAAACTTATCAAGATGTTAAGTAAGTTCTTCCTTTGATACATTTTTGTGATTATTTATTATCTCAGTAATTAGGTCGGATAAAAGACAAAGCACGCTCCTCTATAGGTATCGGTACCTCTATATTGGTGAACACTACAATTTTGATTACGTTTATTAATGAGTATAAGCAGAATTGTGTCCATAAAATATGTTAAGAAATTGTAATTTAAGGCATTAATTAATTTTATACTTAATTAATAAAATCGATAATTAAAAAATAAATAGTCTGCATTTAATATTATTGTATATGTATATAAGTAAGTGGATTGACAAGAAACTCCTACAAACTATAATATCTTCTCTCCTTAGTTTGAGGTGAAGAGAGAAGATATGTAGTCTTAGAAAATTTCTAACAATTTAGTTATTACGATATATACAGAAGTATTAATTCAAACTACTTATTTTTCAACTACTAATTCTCCTAATTAAGTATGAAATTAATATAAGCCTCAATTTTTTTTAAAATAATTATTTTTTAAGGACACAATCCTACTTATGACATTAATAAGCACGATCAATATTTTAGTATTCAACGGGTCAGGTTGAATCAATATGATGATATCTAAATCTATAGATAGACTTTTCTTGTCCACCATCCAACCCACTATCAAGATAATAAAGAATTACAAAGATGCATTTAAGCAAAAAATATAGTGACATATAATAAGATTTATGCCTACTGTTGAAACATTAACAATATCTTAAAGGCATACATTCTGCAAGTATCAAGAATTTTAGTGTACATGACATTATATGACATTGAAAACATAACTAAATTCTCTGATACTATTAAATTTGAACAAGTTAAAGTATCAATAATCAAGACATGCTGAAGTTATGCAAGTGATTGTCAAAATTCAAAAATAGAACTAATGTAATTAATTCTATACATTCTTTAACAAGAAAACCTATAAAATACATAAATAAACAAATAAACATAAGTAGGAATCAATTATTACCTTTTCAATGTTTTACTCGTAGGTTAATTTAATTATATTTCTAACATAATTGTATATATTATGAATACTACAATCAAAACCATGATTAAGACATCAACTTGTAAAGAGAGTTATTCATTTTGAAGCACCTTCTAAGAATGTAGAACGTTTTGCTTCATCTTTCTCTCATTGCTTCTCCTATAATTGGTTGCCGAATGCGGCAACTTCCTTCAGTTTGATGAGTTGAGAAGGAACTTAGCCCTATATATATAAACATCAAGTCTTGACCTAAAAAGATTTCATCATGTATCTAATAGGGCCTGTACTACTATATACATCAATACATGAAGTGATTTAGGCCCAATAATGAATTCAATATATAGTATGTCCAATAAAGATTTCGGGGTATTTATGCCTATATTCTAAATATTTTGGGCTTAAATGTGCTTCTGTTATGAATCTCTTATCTTTACTTGCGCGATTTCCTTTGTTTCAAGTATTTCTTTGTCTCGATAAGTTTAGTAAACTAAAAATAGAGACTTAACTCTTTCTGTATTCATATTAATCTCGTACTTAAATATTGTTATATCTTTTCACCTTCGCCTTCACAACACAACTAAAAAATAAAGTTATTTTATATATTCTCTTTCGAGATAAGCCTTAATTTGACTACTTTTGAATAATTAGGCCCGTACATGCACCTTTTTCAATGACATATCAGACTATCCAATAAAACATACACAAAAGTTCCTCTCAAAAGGTCCAATTTACCTTATACTTTAAACCAAAAGTATATTTTGTTCATCATTATACTTTTTCAATAACATTGTCTTTGTTATCCAATTTTATTGAAAAAAATATAACGATAGATAATAAATTTTTTTAAGAGTACAGAGTATTTGACCCTTTTCCAAAATTTTAATGTGCAATCTTGCTTTACACCTTGTATTATTATTGGTTATCCACAAACTCTTAAGGGTCTACCGGGTCGTTTGGTAGAGTGTACTAGCAAAAATAATACATGTATTAGCTTTGTGTATTAATAATACCTTGTTTGGTACACTTTTTCATGCTATTTATAACCAATACTTGCATTAGTTATACATTCTATTGTGTATTGAAGAGCGTAAATACCATGAATTTCTAGGTATTAGTAATGCAAAGAGATTTAATACATGCATTAGCATGATTAAAGATTCAATTACCCCTCAAAAGCACTTTTACATCTTTTCCACCATAATTGTGGATGATAGTTTTGTAAATAAATAATTTTATATGATGCATACTATTTTTTAGACACCAAACGAAATAATGCATAAGAAATAATCTAAGCATAACTAATACAAACTTTTTTTTTCGATTAAAGGGACACTTTATATATTAAAATTAAATAGTGGCGAAATTAGTAGGTGCCCCACCCATTGTCATGGGTGGGTCATTGTTAATAGTTTGGGCCACATCCCGGCCCTGGATAATACAAAAAGGTTCATTCCTAACCTTAGTAAATTTAGTTCTTAGCATGTCCGCATTTACTTCCTTCTGCGTCCATATTGGTGCAGTAGTCAAAATATTTGGTTCGTCAAACAGAACTTTCTTCACTCTTTCCTTTGAGAGCTTGTCTGCCACCCTATTTTGTTCACGGAATACATGCTCTGCCTTGGTGATTTTCGGCTTTGTCATCAAGAACCTGCATTCAACAATCAGATCATCATAGAGAAAGTTATTCTTAGTTTGCATTTTAATTGCTTCAGGGGAGTCATAATTTATTTCCAAGGGGCTTAGTCTGTATTCTACTGCTAGTGCT
This sequence comes from Solanum piurae, assembly GCA_029582685.1. NCBI lineage: Eukaryota > Viridiplantae > Streptophyta > Magnoliopsida > Solanales > Solanaceae > Solanum > Solanum piurae. The sequence goes on from JAJOOO010031900.1 coordinate 5,623, forward strand.
AGGCCCCTCCTCCTAGCCTAAAGTTCGACTTTGATTGGGTTAGTTAAGGGGGTGTGTTCAGTGAAACCCACCACCCAATTGCTGTGGTGGTCTCTAATCACCCCTCCCAACCCTTCTGGTCCAGGATTGCTCTTGACAGATCCATCGACATTGAGTTTGAAAGTGTTGTTGCCGGGTGGTTTTCAGTTTACCTCGATGGTGATTTTGTAGTTTTTGCCATTCCACTCTTTCTCAATTATTATATGGTACTCTGTGGCCTGGTGGATGACAAGACTAGGGCTTACTCCTTTCTTTTTGTTGTTGAAGGTGTTGTGATTCCTGGTGAGCCAGATGTGCCAAAGGCAGAAGGGAATAAAAGTTCCCCAGTTTAGACAACCGTTATAGCTTTTGTCCTTGAGAGTATGCCATTGGTCTATCCAATTGGTTGCATTGATTGAGTTGGCTCTAATAGAGGTTGTATTATGGTTGGTGGAAGTCATATGGTTCCAAAATGTGAGAGAGTGGGACACTAGAAGAAGATGTGATTTATGTCTTCGGTGTCATTGTCACAATAGTGACATTTAGGATCCACATCAAGGCCTCTATGGTTTAGAGCATGGTTTGTTGGGAGTCTCCTATGGTAGAGCAACCAGAGGAAAGTCTTGATCTTGTTTGGTGCTTTGGCAAACCATATCTATTTGAATCTCTCATTGGTTTCATGCTTATGGTTTTCGTTGGCTTCATTTATGTGTCTGTAGGCAGTGTTTGTGGAGAATAGCCCATTGTTGGTAAGTCCCCAGATTAGGGTGTCTTCTTTTGATTCGTCGCTAGAGAGCCTGTGGCTCCTGATGACGACTTTCATTTCTTCGGTTATAATAGATGACAGACTGTCAAAATTCCATTCTCCATTCTAGACTTCTCTTACTTTGAGGTTGTTCTCACTTTTTGGAAAGGGGTCATGGATGCTTTGGCCTATCATTCCACAATGAGGAATCCATTTATCTCTTATGAAGTTGATCTTGTCCCCTCTATGTACTCTCCATTCCATTGCTTTCTCGACATTTTGCCAACCCTTCTGGATATTTTTCCAAGTCTTAGACACTATCTTTTTGGGGTCATGTTCCCTGCTTGTCCTTTTATATTTGTCTATGAGGATCTTACTCCAAAGCTTGTGGGGTTTTTGCATTGCTCTCCATGCTAGGCCGGAAAGGATAATCCTATTTTTCAATTCACTTTTCTGGAGTCCAAGTCCTCCTATGGTTTTCGTGTTTGTGATGTTATCCCAGCTCAGTAGGTGGATTTTCCTTTTTTCAGCAGTAGTTCCCCACACAAAGTCCCTTTGCACCTTGTTAATTGCGTGGGTTATTTTAGTTGACAACTTTATGTACTACATTACATGAGAAAAGATGCTCTTCAAAGTGGTTTTTGTGAGAACTGTCATGCCAGTCAGATTTGGGAACTTGGTTTTCCACCCTGACAGTCTTTTCTTCATGTTGTCGATGATGAACTGGAAGTCAGCATTTACGGGTCTCTTGTAAAATATTGGGAAGCCAAGGTATTTCCCGAATGTGTCAGTAGCTCCAATGCCAAGGGTGATAGAGCAATTCCGGCGCACCTGGTCAGAGCAGTTCCTCGAGAAGATGATTTTGGATTTTTGGTGGTTGACTCTAATGTAAACATTACTAATACACTTTATTTGACATTATTTTTATAAACTATCAAACGACCCCTTACAATGAAGTGAAAATGAAAAGATAAATCATAAAAAAAAAAAAATAGGCTGCAAAATGCAAATTAAAAGAAAGAGGATTAAATACAGAAATAGTGTATAATTAAAAAAAAGAAAAAAATGGTGACATTTGAACCCGAAGAACCGGCTATATTTTCGTATCAGTTCAATTGGAATGAAAATCCTCTTTCACCTTCTTCTTCTACCTGCTACGAATCTTATGGTTCAACTGTTGAGAGGTCTGGATTTATGCGTATATACAGAATACATCATTGAAACTCAGATCAAACGACTATGAGGAGCTTTTCAACTTCACTGTTTAGGTGTTTCTTCATTCTCATACTTGTTCTAAACCCAATCTCATTTACTCATGGCAACATGTAAGTCCTCTTACCATCACTATCCAATTTTACCTTACTTTTTGGAAAAAATTAGATCCCTACGTGAGTTTTGGGGGATCTTGGCTTGAGTAGTGATAGAGATAACATTAAGAGGGTTCGAAATAATAGTGATTGAGAATTGAACTGAAATTTGAATTACCCTAAACGACTGACCCAACCTCTATTCTTATGTTAAGTATATTCAAAATTTATATATGTATACATAAAAATATAAAAGGTAACTTATATATTTTGTATAAGCTTTTACAGAGGGGATTCGTGCTAGATCCACTCCTGGGCTGAGGTGATTAGGCAGAATATGCCACAACTTTAGCTCACTGATGATGTGACTCTTGTTAGGAGGGTGTAGGTCAAAGATTAGGATAGAAAGTTAGTAGTAAGTCAGATGTGTTTCTTTTCCATTCTTGGAATTTTAGCATTATTCTTCATTTTTTTGACATATTTTTCGATTTCTATTGCTACATGTTATTCTTCCGCTTATTTTCTTGTTGTTTATGCGTGTTACTGCTGCCTCCTTTTCATTTACCTTTTATTTTTTAGCCTCGTATATTATTTTCTTGAAATTGTATCTGCATGTTACTGCTGCTTCTTTTTAAGTTCGTTCAACCAAGGTTCTATCGGGAATAGTCTCTTTACCTTGAGAAGGTAGGGCTAAGGTCTGCACACACTCTACTCTCCCCAGACCCCATCTATGGGATTACACTGGGTTTGTTTTTGTTGCTATTGTAGATCCCTATGTGAGTTTTGCAATATATTGTTGGATTTAACTTTAACACATAAATTTGACCTGTCAATGTAATTTAATTGGCCGGAACAGCTTAGTATACATTCCAGGTTACAAATCCATGCTTATTATGGATAGTTACCTATAGGCTATAACGATTTCAGTTGCAGGGTATAGAATTTGTATACCTTTTCCAAGTTACCTGCAATTGTTCTTTAAATAATTGCATAATGTAAATATGTTATAAAAGCTAAAATTCATAATGCTATAGGATGGATATAAAAGTTTTGCAAGTCGGACAGGAGCTAATGAAGGAAACTCTTCCATTACAATCCGGATCGAGACTATATGAACTGCAAGGGTTGAATTCCAATAAGTGGTATGAAGTGAAGATCTCATATCCTGCTTGTGTATGTACATTTGCATTCTTGCCTACTACGAGATTTCTATACCCTATTGGTATTTAAAGCTTTTAAACCTTCACTTTTTCAACATATAACAGATACCAGCTACTTTTACTCTACAACTAAGTAAAGGAAGTTCAGGTCTTAATGTTGGTAGGAAGTTACTGAATACTGAAAAGATTATTTTTCAGGCGGACAACAGTCTTCAATTGCTTGGTGACAAGGTTTGATTATGTCTGCATGATATATAATGATTCTCATCTATTCTTTTGCTCATTTTTACCTCTGAAGAGGCACTGATAATGGAATTTTTCACAGGGAGAAATGTTTGTCCTGGTAAATGTGGAGCCTGAGGGAATTGTTGCAATACCTGGGGTAAAGGAGAGGGAACACATCATATATAATATAGGTAAATGTTTCCCCTTAATTTAGATAGTTCAGAGTTCCATCTAGCATATTTAATCATCTTCTCTCATGCCAATATAGTAATTATGTTACCCAAGTTGTCATCATTTAGAAGCGAATTGGCAATGCTAAATTTTCAGGAACACCTTAACCTCCTTTTTATCCCCAGAAAAAAAGAGTGGGAAGGAAGTAAGAACATTCACCTATGACTTGTATTTTTGAGTCAATTGCCATAAAAATGAAAAAAGAAAGCTAAATGCTGTAATTGAACACTTGCTAATAAATTGGAATTCACAAAATTAAAGGCGTTTTCGCATAACACTCTTTGACCTAGGAAGCACATTTATGTTAAACAGAAAGATGTCAAAGTATGCAATGTTGAAATTTATCTAGGCTGTCAGTTAGCTTTACAGATACACCACGTCATAACAACAACAATTCCCAATGTCAAGCAAATTGGGGTCGGCTGTATGAATCGCCCATATTGCTCCAAGTGTCAAGTCCTTTAGATCTCTAGAACTTTGTGAGCTCCTTGAATAGCTAGGAGTTTTTTGCTATCAGGAGACTTGACTCTTTTTTTTTTTGCAATCAATTGCATCCTCTAGATGGTTGATTTAATGGAAGAGTAGTTGATTAAAAAAAATAATTCAAGTAGACCCCATTAGATCTAAGACTTGTTGCATAAGATTGTCAAAGGAAGAACATTGAACATGTGAAGCCTCTTGCCATTGTCTGGTGATTCTTCTATTATTTATCCTATTAAAAGAAAGTAGAATTTTAATATATGCTATAAAGATTTCCGTTACTTGTCACTTGAAGAGAAAGAAAGGTAATTTGGTGCGAGAAACGTAAAATGTGGGAAAAAAAGATGGAAAGGCTTGTGCATGCTTAACAGGCTTAAGTGCTCAGCTGGATATATGCTAAAAAGTTCTAGTTTGGTGGAGGTTCTATGATATAGGATGAGAGTTTATTATGGCGACGAGAATTTTTGAACCATGATCTGCAGAACTCCTTGAGCTGCTGTCACCAGTGGCCATTGCAGCTATAGGTTAGCAGCAAACTCCTTTCAGGAGATGTGTTGGTCTTGGGAAGTTCAATTTTAGCAGGTATTCTATGATGCCCCCTTAAGAAGGGAGAATTGCAAGATAAAATTCGGTATGGATGGTTATAGAATTGATCACATCAAATCCTATTATAACAACACCTGTCACATATATTGTCTTAAGATGCCTCCGAGCAGTTTTCTAGTAAAGGTATCATAGCAATATAGATATTTCTAATCTGGAGTAGAAACAATAGGAAAAGCTAAATTCAGGTTGATGTTTGTAACCACATAGTATTGCATAGCCTAGTTGCTTTTAAGCTTCAGTCTTGTTAGCAGATTTCACACCAATCTTAGGCTTGTGAGCTATTTGTCCAAGTTTAACAAGGAAAAAAATAAGTCTCTTCCCTCACATGTAATAGGAATTGAGGCTCATTCTTTGTGTATCAGCCATGATCTCTCTCATTTTTATTTAGATATTAACATTTTATCAAAACTTACTATTAAGTAGTTATATCTTTCGAGTTGTATCTCTGTTTATTATTAGTATTAGCCTATCCGATCAGAATAAATAATTTGCTTGGTTTGAAAACTAATGTGAATGAGAAGAGTTTTTTTTTTTCAAGCAATGAGAAGAGTTAACTGGTGTGTGTTTTATCTTCTCTCATGGACCTGTGGTTGAAATAAGTTTTTGATTCCATAACTAGTAAACAAAGTAGTCAAAGCGAAAAACATAGAAAAACGCCAAAGTGTACTGGGGCTTTAAGCCCATTATGGTACTTAAAGCACGAGTGGCATTAATGAAGAAAGATATTTTATATATAATGCAATAAAAGGGAACTATTTATTTGCACAAATAAACTATAAAAAATATATTTTAGTGAAATATATGAAGTTAAAAAGATGTCAATATTGGGTTGAAAATCTTTGGTCTCAGGTTCAAAACCCACAGAGGCAAAAACACTAGGTGATTTTTTCCTATTTGTCCAAAACAAAATGATGTCAATCAAGTAGAACAATTTTAGTTTCTGATTTAGATGAAAAAGTTTCTTGGGGCTGGTTTTCATATGGTACTAGATTGCTGACTTCTTCTTCCTTACAATTAAAATTTCATTCATACTGTTTTCTAACAAGTAATGTATCAGTTTGCCAACTATATTTGTTGTCTAGTGCTGTCCTATTAAAGACAGTGTCTACAGTTGATGCCCTTGTATCTTAGCACAGACAGTAAAGCACCACCTAAACGGGGTGATGCGTGTAACCTTTGTGAACTTACACATCCAAAACAGCCCTAGATATGCTTTCTCAAGTTCATCCTAGATGATGCCTAACTATTCTACAAAAGCATAAACAATCAAAATAAATAAGAATACTAGGCGTTAGAATAGCGCTTGATGGAATACTCCCGCTCAACATATCAAGTGCACTGTGCTGAAGAAATCTTTTTTCACAGTGCGACTTTGTATGCACTTGAATACTACATTAATCTTTCATGTTCAAATATGTTGCATTTGGGTAGTTTGATTTTCTTTTTAATTCATTGTGTCCTGCTGTCTAGGACAATTTTACGACGAGTTGCAGTAAGCCATCTCGATGCACTGAGCTTAATATGATGCAGTGCACTGTATCACCTTTCTCCCTCCCTTTTCCTCATCTTCTTGTCTTTATGGATTTAATCTGTAGTTTCTTTGCTCTGGGCTTGAGATCTTGCGCTTCATTGCACATGCTTTTGACACATAACAGTGGAAAATCATTCCTCGTACCAATTACACCCACCTTCAAAACAAACACAATTAGGCAGTTCAAAGCAATAAAATATCACTCAAGGCATTCAATTCAAATAAAGAGAATTGTGTTGAATGTTTGTAACATCTCTGGGTCATCAATTGTGTTCTTGGTTGTGATGATAGGGATTGCAAATGTAGGCTAAAAAGTGGCTTGTAGCTATAATATCTGAAGACGAATGAGGTCCTTTGGTTTGTTCCAACCCATTGACAGAATGTAGCTTTGACTTCTGTATTATTGCTGCCAGTATCTCGTTAAACTGTGCCCCTCTTTTCTTTGATGTTGAAATATTGTAATAACTATTGTGGAGTATTAGTCAATAGAAAACTTCTTAGCTCAATTGCATATCTGCTTTTCTATACTGGTCTATCTACAATGTGATCTTACCTACAATTGTAAAATTTTGATTTGTGAAGTTGTGGATAGCTCGTGGATTTCCTGTTCCTTTTCCCTTTGATGTTAAGAACATTAAAATGACTGTTGTCATGTAGAATATGGTCAAATGAACAGCTTTTCTTGATGATTATGACCCCTGTTTCGTGATACGCTTGCCGTCCAACAGCCTTGTCTTACTGAAGCTTTTTGGCAACTGTTGCCTGTGTATTTGTTAGTATCTTCAATTGTTACTCCTTCACAGTGTCTTGCTAATATTATGTGCATTTCCATGGCAGTATGTGATGAGCTACTATTTGGCATCCCTCATCAAGCATGGTATGTCGTGGTGCTGGTGGTGCTCTGCTTGGCACTGGCACTTGTAATCCCGTCATTTCTTCCATCATATCTTCTACCAAGGAATCAAGGATTAGATGCTGCTAATCATGGTATTTCTAAGGACTCTTGATCATATTCTGGTATGTCACCAGTGACGTAACATACATTCAGCAATGGGTAGTAGATCTTGAAGCTCAAGTATTAGAAAACTTTCTAACTGGTGTAAGGTAGTTTTGTTAATTGCAAATGATTAAGATCTGCGTCATTACTCAATGCAACTCTCACAACCCCTATCTCTTTATGTACTCTTTTCCCTTTTCTTGGCTGTAAACATGGAGTTAGTTTGTTCTGTCATTTACTAGCTTGAATAAAGTATCTGCTTGCAAAATTTTCATGTGATATTGTTAATGTGAATTAACATCTAGTAGCCTCTGTTCATAAATGTTCCCCTTTTTATTAGCGGAAAGGAATTACCCCTATTTCAGAAGTCAGAACCAGGAGAAGCATCAATATACATGTGATACACCTTACTTTTCCCATACTGCTATCTTTCTTGAGGTAGAACCGGGAATCTTTTCTCAATTTTAACAATAATATGAATTCCTTGTTAAGAATTTTGAAGTTTTTTCCTCCTTATTTCCCTTCTTTGTTGTACTTGCCGTCTTTTTTGCCTTTCTGTTTAAAAAAAGTAATTTGTTGGTGTTTTTATTTTATTTGAACTTCTATTTTTTTTGTTATAGAAGAACTGGAGATGCATTATACGTTACTTTCACTTTGTCCATCTTTTCCTTCTTCCCTTGCCAAATGTTTGATCCTAAATGCTCATAAAACTAAAGGCTCATGCCAAGCTTCCCATCACTCCTGCACACTTTTCTAGACCCCCTCATGTCTCACACCACCCAAGAAGATGATGCCAATTGTATTTTCATGTGTCCTTAGGGTCCCCACTTTATCACAAAAAAATACTATATAATGCAAGACTCTCCTAGTCCTTTGCATTCATTCTCAGTTCCTTCCTAAAAGTATAACAACCTCTATTGTTAGAAATATTAGCCATGTCTGATCAGCAGAAAGAACTCCGTGGATCACCTCCAAATTACGAAGCCTTGAGGCTCATGGCAGCAGGAACACTTGGTGCTGCTTTGTTAGGCTTGTCCAGTCTTACTTTTGCAGGGACAGTTATATTTCTGATCCTTGCTGCCCCATTCCTTGTCGTGTTCAGCCCAATTCTTGTTCCAGCTGCGATGATTCTCATCTTGAGCACTGCTGGTTTCTTGTTTTCTGGTGGGAGTGGCATAGGGGGATTAGCTGCAATAATGTGGTTGTATAGGAAAGCTCGCGGGCAACTCCCGTATGCTGCAGACCAACTTGATTTTGCTAGAATGAGGATTGCAAGCAAAGCTTGGGATATGAAGGAAAGAGCTAACGAGGGTGGACAATTTGTGCAGAACAAGGCCCAGGAGAATACTGAAGCCTAATTATATGAAATGTTATTAAAGTGCAATTTGTGTTGCCTTATCTCAAGACTTGAGTAATATCCTAAAAATAAAGGGGGAAAAGGGAATGTCTGTGTTGTTCCTACTGATCTTGGCATAGTGTTATCTCTGTTTCATAATATATTGTATTGTATCGTATTTGTTGTATTGTATTGTTTTAATAAATATAATATTTAAATAGATTGTATTGTCTCTGTTGTTACATAATGTCAATAATGTCATACATCAACCATTTGAATGATGATACATTGTGATATAAAACGGTAGGGTAAAGAATATAATTTGATTAATTAAAAACAAGTACATCAAATCAGTCATTATATGAAACAAGATTTTTTGACATTATCTAACGATGAGTTTAAATGATACGATATAATAAACTTTAAGTGACAATTAAAATAAATATGATATTTAAACTAACAATACAATATAACTTAAATAACACAAAATTAATATTGGATAACTCCTAATTTTCCGTTAAAAAATAAATGTATTTACTGTGGAACAAAATAACTTAAATAGCACGAAAATAATATAAAAGATTCATATAAATCCCAAACTATATGTTTGAAGCATTATTAATTTAAGGGTTAAATAGTAAAAAAAACACATTTATATTATCCTATTTATTGAGTTTCACACTTGAATTATCAAGAGCGTGAGTTTCCAAGCTGAACTATCACTCAATAGTTAACGAAACACACCTAGATGTTGACTAGATCAAAATTTAAATATTTATTTAGAAATGCTTTTAGGCACGTTTGTACCTAAAAATTCCGTCCACCTAGCATACACAATAACTCTATTTGTTGACACACTAATTTTTAAATATATTTTTAATTGAACTCTAAACTCTTTCCTTTTAAAATTGTTGAAGACGCTCCTCTAAAAAGGAATTAATTGAACAAAAAGAGTGCTAGATCGCTATTGGTCCACGTGGCACGTTACCGCAAATATGACCGTTGTAAGAGAAATTATGTCCCCCGTCCCCTCCCTCTATATTCAAATAAAAAAAAACTTCAAACAACTCACCATTCATTTATTTTTTCCCGTTTAGCCGTCCACTCTCTTCTTCTTCATTCATTTTTCTCTCTCTCTCTAGATAGATATAGAGGATGGGGATCGCGATGGAGAACCAACAACAGCAACAACAACAACACAAGGTAAACAAATTCATGATTTTTTGAAATTTGATTTGATTATTTTAAAATTTCATTTAGAGCTTTTCGACAAATTATGTGCAGGGATTCCATCAACTTTTGAAATTTATTGAGTAATTTAGGGTTTTACATGATTTCATTGAGTTTTTCTTCCGTAATTTGGAAGATTTGTAGAGATTCTAGCTCGGTTTATGATATGATTAGGGTTTTTCTGTTCATTTTTTATGAATGGTATAATTTATTTATTTTTTAAAATTCCAAATTTTATTTTTGATGATTTACTGTACAACAACAACAAGAGAAGAAGAATTTATTGTTATTTTTACTTAACTGATCTTTTATATGGACTACAGAATTTTCAACTTCTACAGACTTCATCAGAGGCATCATCAGAGGCTGATAAAAAGAGATGGACACTTAATGATTTCGACATTGGGAAGCCTCTTGGAAGAGGAAAGTTCGGTCATGTATATCTAGCTAGGGAAAAAAGGGCAAGTCCTTTAAACCTTTACATGTTAAAAATGGCTGATAAAGCTACTTACTTTTTCAATTCCTCGGATTTATGCTTTGCGAGTGATAATCTCTCGTTCAACATATTAGTTATGAGCTAGGTAGTGATAATCTCTCGTTCAACATATTAGTTATGAGCTATGGTAGTGTCTGTATGCTCGAGGTTCTAGATAAGAAATTTTATATAGCGTCTAATTGTAATGGTGGGAGGTTGGGGATGATATCTTATGGACATGGCTTAAAAGATTTTTTCGAATTCTATTAGATAGACTTAACATTCTACAATCACATTCCAATACTAAGGTTAGTTGTTTCTTGAAAACAGAGCAATCATATTGTTGCATTAAAAGTGCTGTTCAAGAGCCAGCTAAAACAGTCCCAGGTTGAACATCAGCTTCGTCGTGAAGTTGAAATACAAAGCCACCTTCGCCATCCAAATATTCTGAGGCTTTACGGTTACTTTTATGACCAGGTAACTTGTAGTAACCTCTTCTGTGTTGCTTGTTCTCAATTTTTGGTTTTAAGAACTTTCAAGAGACTGATGATAGCACTTACTAATGCAGAAACGTGTGTATTTGATCCTGGAATATGCTGCCAAGGGTGAACTCTATAAGGAGTTGCAGAAATGCAAATATTTTAGTGAACGACGTGCAGCAACTGTGAGTTCTTGTTGAATTACAAAACTGCTCTTACATTTATTATTGGATTGTAGGATTTCCTTTTTCATAATCTTTAATTACAGAATCATGAGAAATTGGTAAATGAGCATTTTTTCACTTAACATTTTCAGTTTTGGTCACATTCTAGATAGCCTTGAGTATGAGCAGATTTATATATCCAACATTTAAAGTATATTCATGCCTTTCACATCTACTTTCAAACTGACAATAGGTTCTCTATTTTTTTTTCTTTATCTTGGGTCTTGGAGCAGTATGTTGCATCATTAGCCCGGGCTCTCATATACTGTCATGGGAAGCACGTAATACACAGAGATATTAAGCCAGAGAATCTTTTGGTTGGTGCACAGGTATATATTTAGAATTGCTAAACAGTTTATACACTGCATTGCAGTAAAATGACAGCTGAAATTAATTATTTTTAATATTTTTGCTGTTAGGGTGAACTTAAAATAGCAGACTTTGGGTGGTCAGTGCACACCTTTAATCGAAGACGGACTATGTGCGGCACTCTGGACTATTTGCCACCTGAGATGGGTATGCATGTTATATGCAAAAAGTTACATTAGCATGATGGTTTCTTTCACTGCTTTTACATTTTTTCTGATACATTAATTGCTGAACTTGCAGTGGAAAGTGTGGAGCATGATGCAAGTGTGGACATTTGGAGCCTTGGTGTTCTGTGCTTTGAGTTTCTGTACGGGATGCCCCCATTTGAAGCAAAGGAACACTCAGACACATATAGAAGGTGAGATTTTCTTCCAAAATGCAGACTAACTTGAGAAGAAATAGTACAATTTTGTACACAATTCCCCTCTTAGAAAACGTGTAAATTCTTTCCTACACTGCTATTCTCAAATCTTTAGTCACTAGTTACTTTCAGAATCTCTTTTTCAACTTCAAATACTCATGGACAAGTGTGAAATGACAATGAATTACCCATATAATGACCACAAGTACTACAATTTTCAAGCCTTCCGTCAATAGCTAAATCTTGCATGGATGAGTTTGAAATAGCAGGAGACATAATAAATAATATTACCAGCTTAACACTTGTGGGTCTGTGGGTAATTGACAAGGTTTTCCTATGGATATGACAGGATTGTGCAAGTGGATCTAAAATTTCCTGCCAAACCAGTACTACAATTTTCAAGCCTTCCGTCAATAGCTAAATCTTGCATGGATGAGTTTGAAATAGCAGGAGACATAATAAATAATATTACCAGCTTAACACTTGTGGGTCTGTGGGTAATTGACAAGGTTTTCCTATGGATATGACAGGATTGTGCAAGTGGATCTAAAATTTCCTGCCAAACCAGTACTACAATTTTCAAGCCTTCCGTCAATAGCTAAATCTTGCATGGATGAGTTTGAAATAGCAGGAGACATAATAAATAATATTACCAGCTTAACACTTGTGGGTCTGTGGGTAATTGACAAGGTTTTCCTATGGATATGACAGGATTGTGCAAGTGGATCTAAAATTTCCTGCCAAACCAGTACTACAATTTTCAAGCCTTCCGTCAATAGCTAAATCTTGCATGGATGAGTTTGAAATAGCAGGAGACATAATAAATAATATTACCAGCTTAACACTTGTGGGTCTGTGGGTAATTGACAAGGTTTTCCTATGGATATGACAGGATTGTGCAAGTGGATCTAAAATTTCCTGCCAAACCAGT